>DWGR01000550.1:0-21553 GCA_018247715.1 Heliconius burneyi | reverse complement strand
ATGTCACCGTAAGATTATGACAACGGTTTGTTTATAATCTTACCCGTCAATTTATAAACGACCCGAAAAAAGTGAACTCTTTAAGCGCTGTCCCTAATTGGTCGCCTTTACAAAAGGCTACAACGACCTTACTACATAGCCTTACCTAGACCTTACTACATATTACTAAGCTACAACTACAACTACCTTACTACCATATCAAATTACTAAGCGAGTTTGTCTTACTTGGCACCGACTTCAAAATCATAAAATCTTTGTAAAATTATTTTGTTACTTTTTAATTCGTTGTTAGAAGTCGGTTTTTCTTTTTGTTAAAAATTAATTTATTGATTAATATGTTTAATAGGACAAGAACCATATAAGGAAACTTGAAGCGTGCCAAAAGGCTACGGAATGAAGTATGATGGGAAAGAAACTTTCGGACAGGACAAGGAACATGTATCTAGAAGAAGCGTAACTCCCATACAAAAAAAATTGCCAATAGCTTTACACACTTATACTACACTACTATATGAGCGGGAATATTCAAATTAAAGTACAATCAACTACCAAATAATCATTTGCTAGTGTGGAAATTTGAATTAACAATTAATTATTTCAGCAAAACTTTACATTTATTTTTGTCAATTTCAATGACAAAAATTAAACGTTTATTTTATATTATTAATAATTGTTATTTCAACAAAAACAAATGACTAATAATTAATATTTAACAGTCAATTGCAATTAAAACTTGCCCAGATCTACTATTTCAAAATAATTATTTACACTACACATTTATTAAAAATCCCATTTATGATTCGGCAATAATGTAAATTGAAAATTAATTAAAGTATTGAGTTGTGTACAAATCATTAATAAAACCACAATAATTACTTATTTCTAATATTTTTACTTATTTCTTAAAGTATTATTTACTTGTCTAAGGCTGCTGTATGTTATCTTTATGAATTTTTCTCTTTTCCAAAAATATATATTACTATCTTCTGCTGTAGGAAAGTAGTTCATCTGTAACAAAAGAATATAATTAATATTCTAATTATTTAAAGTTTATTTTTGTATTGTTTTTCATAACATTAAGTGCTTTATTATTATAATTATAATGTCCTTTATTACATTTACTTTTCTTAACTATTCTATTTATGAAATACCAGCGGACCCGCGCAGGTTCGCCTGCTTCAACTATATGAATATTTATGAAATTATTTTCAGTTTTCAATAGGATCATTATAAAATATAAGCTAAAATAATGAAAAGAAACCGAAAAAGAATTATTATTAGAAAAAATAACTAAGTAATAATTAAAATGAACAAAAATAATAAGTAAACATAATGAAAGAAAAATATTAAATAAAATAACTAAACAAAACCAGCTTTATAATAATGTAAAATAAATATTTAAACGTATTAAAATTAAAGTAGCACTAAATATAAGAGGCTGTAGCGGGATGGTTGTGGGTGGGATCCACACTTGAGGAAATAAAATATTTAGTTAAATTCATTCTTTTATTTCTTCGTTCTGGTGTATGTATAACATAATAAAATACCTCTTCTTTTGCTATTGGCTCTAAGCCAATGTGCTTATAATTCCCGGAGATGGTTGTCGAACAAACAAGAGGTTGAAACACCTGGTCTACAGCTGCATTATACTTGTCTGCTTATCAATCTGCAAAAATATAGACAAGACAACATTGAGTCTAGTAAAATACAAGAATGGCAGAATGCCTTATAACGTGCATATTGTTTATGGCCTGGTCTTCACCAGTTTCTTTTTATAGGTGAATAAGATGGCTCAATTATATCTGCCACAGCATATTATATGCTTAGTTTTGCCTTTCGCTTTTAAAAAAACGTGACGCACTGACCACATAAGACTTTATTGGTAGTTTAGGCAGTATAGTAATAGTGGGTGTAGTGATTCCCAAAAAGTCCTACGCTAACAACATTTGGCCCAAGTCTGTGTCATATAGAACTGCTACTTATAGATATCTCTCAAAAACAGTAAATTTCCCTCTGAAATTACTTTTAATGACCCTAACAGTCACGTGAACTGAACACGCATGATCTAGCATTTACTGCTCTCTAATATTAACATTTTAATCAATTGGTTTTTACTGGCTTCCAAGGGAAATTATCCGTCATTATAGCGCTTGAAGGTACTCGCGAACTTTAAATCTAAGATATAAAATTGTTCTTACTATTACAAGTAAATATAACTGACAAATAACGGAGAACTATAAATATTAATGTAATCATAAAATGTAAAAATTTTTTGTTGTTATTATGATTGATTATATTTAACAACGCGGCGCGGCGTTGAATTCCGCACTAAGCGCGCAATGTCTTAAATTTTTATTTGGGGGGGTTACATTGAATTAATAATTTGGAATTACATGTTTTATTATAGATACTATAATAATAATAATTACAAAATTACATTTAATGTCTATATAATTTTATGAATGAGTAGTAATAACTGTGGGTTCGATTCCCGCTTAATATATATTTAATTATGATGATTCATCGAGTTTAGTTTCCAAATTGGTACTGCTCGTCGGAATTCCATTAAATTGGAGTTGGTCATCGGAATTCCATTAAATTGGAAGCAGTTGAGGTCCTATTAAGAAGCAAGTAAAGAATCGGGAGGATATCTTGATGTTTTCGAAGTCAACTATCTCTTAAATAGATCATTACTTCACTAAAAAATAAGACGTATGAGAAGCATTTATTCCATCTTAGGTACATGTTTTGCTTTTTAACAAAAATATCATTTTAATCGTATAGTGTAGATCACTGTTATATAAATAGTATACGAGTATATCCTTTGTTCGCACAATATTAGAAAAAGTAAAATATGCATAAATTGTATTGAAAGCAGTTTGTTCACCTGTTGTTAGTCTCATTATTACATTTAAAAGCGAGAATGATTTTAATAAAATTTAACCGGAACACCAAATCATTGGCAATACTCTCAATTCAGTATAATACTTGAAAAACGTATATTTTTCGGTGCATACTGTGGAAGCCACATCCGCCGGCGACGCACTACGTATTCCTCGTACATCAGAAGTTAATGACTGTCATAAAAAGTAATTATAACGTAAAACATTATATAGAATACCGTCGGTGGGATGTGGAGGGCCGGGAAGAAGGGGAGGGCGACAAAACACACATGTAAAATCCTTTAATGAACAAAAGTCGATAAATGAGAAATCTCGCGCGAGTCACACTTATAGAAAACTTCTAATTAAGTACCATTACAATGTCGCGTACATAGGTAGCTTTGTTTCTTCTTAAACCTAAAATGGAATAAGGAAATTGTATTATAGAAAAAAAAATGTAATATTTTGAACCAAAACAATCAAATGTCAACGACATTTTACAGTAGAGTAGATGATATTTTATTATGTGAGGAATTTATTATTTTTGAGTTCTTTTGAATTTTGCGAACCGTATTTTAAAATATTTTAAAAGAGCTAGCGACCCGCTCGCGCTCGTAGTTTTGTGATTAGTTATTCAATAATTTATTATATAATACTAACGGACCCGGACGCGGCTTCGCCCGCTTGAACTATATATACGAATATTTATTAACTATATTTATGAAATTATTTTCAGTTTTCAACAGAATTAGTAAGAAAACATAAGCCAAAATAAATAAAATAAGCTAAACAGGACAAAAAGTGGAGACTTATTATTAGAAAAAATATCTGAATAATTGAAATGAACAAACAAAAGAAGTAAAAGTAACTAAAGGAAATTCTTAATATTAGAAAAAGTACCTAAAGTTTCTCATGCGCGTACATATATAGATAGTAGTTAGAGTAACTACTCGTAAACATATTTTAAAAAATAAATAAATAAATCAGCTTCACGCTGTATCCCGCACACAGCAGTGTAGGCAGAGGGAACCCAGTGTTAAGACAATCCGTTCCCCACTTTCTGTCGAATTCTGAAGGCATTGCGTGTTGAAATATTTCACTTCCTCGTGTGGGAATCGAACCCACAACAACGTTACAGTCACAGCCTTGTGCTTCTGCGTCACGACAGCCTCAAACTATACTAAGCATATATTTATCTATATTAAATAGAATAATTTTTGCGAGAACCAATGGTAATAAGCCCCACGAAAACGACGAATGACGAACTGAGATAACCAAACATTCTTTCCTAAATTTTCGAATTTTTTGCTTGAGTTCGAACTCTATTAGAAGAAGCAAAGTTCATTATTTATTAGAACGTTATACAGTAAACTATAATTCCAATCTAGATGAAATGCTATAAGTCACTATTATATTTATTTACATATGGACGAATATCAAATTATAGAAAAACATTAAAAAACACCGGATAAATTTAAAGTAAATTAATTAAAATGGTTACTTTTGTTTAACCCTCAGGATAAACATATACCATCGCGGACTTTTTAAACATTATTTAAAGGGCAATATTTTTGTAAAACATTGTTTTTGTGTCCCATAAGGTTCAGTCGGCGCACGCCATGTGACGCCACGCTCTTGGTTAACGTTTTCTTAAAACAACAAACAAACTTTGCAAGCTGTTGCCTAGCAACGGCGTACTAAATGGCGGAATAAATTGCATGTAAAATTAATTAATATTTTAATATATTAGTTTCTATCGATAATATTACACATATGAGAAAAAAAAGTAACCTATGTTCATCCGAGACCCTCAAGTATCGCTATATAGTATTTTATTACAATTGGATTACGGGTTTAACCTAATTGCGTGAAAGATGAATGAACTATCATCAAATTAATATACAAAAAATGAGATTTTTGATATATCAAGTAGTCTACTTGGGGCTGACAGACGCAACAAATTAATACTTGTGGACAGTTTATTCTTCATTAACTACATTGTGCAGAAAGAAGCAGTCTAAAAGGAATCTTCTATTGTATAGCGAATCCATATTAAAGAAGGTCAATCTATCAGTGTAATGAGCTAACATTTTACTTCGATTACACTGGTATGAGAGATGCCAAAGAAATCTCTTTTATACGCTTTCAAGTATTTTTATACAGACCTCATAATGCGGATTCCAAACGACACTACAGTACTCTAGGCCGCTACGTACTAATGCATTATAAATAACAATTTTAATTTCGGGGTTTCTGAAATTCTTATAGTTTAATAGTTCTGGTGTAAAAAGCAGCGTTGATGCGATGTCAACGATGTCATTTACGAAAATATTAAAGAATAATGGTGAGAACCTTGACGTTAGATGAAGTGCTAAACCAATTCGATTCATGTTACAGATATCACTACCTTTTATTGATACCTTCGATTGACGACTATTAAGAGAAGACTGGCACCAGTTCAATAAAATTCCAGTTATACTGCAGTTTGATAGTTTTTTAATTAAAATATTATAACTTACACTATCGAAAGCTTTGCTAAGCTTTGCTTTGCTTTGCTTTTTTGTCGATGCTGTTAATTAGGTTATTGGTGAACTCAACTAGGTTGGTGACGTAGATCTTGATCTAGTAAATGCCAAGCAACGTAAGGGTATAATAGTTTACCAAATACAGGAACAATTGGTCTATAATTTCTTATCGAAACTTTTTGTCCATTTTTGTACAAACGAATTCTCAAAGATTTTTTCTAATGCGATGGAAAAGTACCTCTGGAGAGTGATTTATTATAGATGATGTGTAAGGGAGTAACAAGAGCTTGTGCGCATTTAGGCACAAATATTGCAGGTATTCCATCGCAACCTGCCCCCTAAAACAGTCACGTTGTTTTAAAGCTATTAAAATCTCATCTTCACTTCGGAAAATTGATGATAAATAATTAGAAGTTATGCATTCATTACTAATAAGGCTTTGGTGTGAATGTGTGTCAACACTGTATACCGAACCAAAATAATCAGTGAAATGTTACAGATATCACTGCCTTTAGTTGAAGTTTCGTCATCAAGGATTTTGTTACTTTCTTGTATTTCAGGAAAGACCAGGAAAATTATGGATTTGAGGACATGTTTACTTCCAACTGTAAAATATAATTTTTATAACATGTCCACCGTTTACAGACTGTACGCCAGTTGTCAACTATCTCGGAGTCGAAAATGCTATTGTTTAGCCAAGTTAATACTATTACATCATAGTTATTACAAATTATATTATTATAAATACTGATTGTTTTAGTCCTGAGACATTTTGATAACATAAGACATTTTCAAACTAAAGCTATGAAACGAGAAATATGAAAAAAATAATCTTATTTTAGATCACTGAGCGTATTTTGATCGCGCACTAGGATAAATTTGGATTCGACAGACTTTCTAAGAAATATCTTTCGCGGGGCTCCTTTCTATCATTTGCGGAAAGGGATTGATGCTGTACAAGAGTTTCCGCATCCAACATTGATATTGATCAAATTGATCCTTGTTATCCAGGATAATTCTTATATTCTTTTTATTAAAAGAAACAACAAAAATACACAAGTATATTTTTGAGGTTATAATAAGCAAAATATAGCATAAATACGTACACAAAATGAACAAATACAAACGTGTTGAAGCAGAGCAATAGCATGTAGCTGCGAGTTATATTAAATTCCGGTAGACAAGAAAATAGGAAAGTACTTCCGGTGGCGGTTAGAGGCGCACGCGGACGTGGGAGGGGGTGGGAGGTCCGGGTCTAAGTGCGGATGAGTAATATTTTAATAATATCTCTCGATGTTTCAGGCTTCGTTGATTTTCGTTTCCATTGCGATGCCGAGCGTTTTATATCTTCACATCGCTGTTCTCTCTCTACAGCAATGCCCCAATTATCGCGATATAATGAGAATAAAATTTTTATATTCAAAATACACTGGTTATAAAGAATCAGATGCATTCTGGATCTCCTTAGAAGCTATAACGCTATGGCTGACGGAGACGTCAATGGTGCCGCGCCCCGCAGGGATCACGATCCCTCACTATCTTCTATATTATAACTTCGAAGGTAGCTCTGTCTGTCTGTATTTCTGTGTATGCTATCACGGCCAAGCCGCTGATCCGATTGTGATAAAATAGAGAGACATAGGCTACTTTTTGTAATATTTGTAATATTCTCGATATATATATAAAAATATCTTTCTATTTGATATGCAATTTATTGTCTTTCTTCTTGATAGCAACCGTCGCTAAGCAACAAAGACTTTCTTACCATAATTATTTCATGTATTTTGAAATACGCTCTTAAGAAATTTATTCTAGCAACTATAAACAAATGTACATAGGTAGGTACCAATGATAAAAATGTATTCACATAACCGCGTCATCTAAATATACTATCAACTTTTATAAACTACGAACTCACAATCAGAATTTACTTTCCAAATTCATATATTTTTCATCGTAATACTTTACTATGTTTTAATATCAATCTTGACGCTTGAAATAATATTTATGGTAAATTACAAAAGGATTTATTGTATCTTATTTTTTTTATTGTAATTAAACAAAATAGAAAGATAAGTGATTCATTTAGCAATCATTTTAATCAAATGTATATAATTTAGCTTTGCTTGCGAGTATTCGACGTAATTTGAAATTTAAATTGCTTTATACTCCATGAAATTGATATATTAACCAACCTAATTTTTTATTTTTTTATATCTTTACCGTACCGTAGGACTTAATATTTCGACTCTACCGCTGCCTTCCAACCATCACTACTCACTGATGATGGTTGCGACTCTCGGGACGCCAGTATATGAAGATGATTATGATAAAAATATGTTTTATTCATAATTAAATATGTTACTTATGTGTATAGCCATGTATATTTTTTATTTATTTATTACTTGTAGCCAAGGTGCATACTGTTACAAGATTACTATAGTTTGTGCTTACAAAAACATCCCCTTGAAATAGCTCAGGGGAAACGAAACGCAATACGACGTTTAAAAGAAATTATAAATATATCACTAGCGGGGGAAATGACAGGTGGATAGAGGAGGAGCGAGTCGGATTGGTGAGGGAGGAGGGGAGGTACGTCGTATTAAAAGCTCTAACCGGGTTTAAACGTGGACGAGTATAATTTTAATTTCATCTCTCAATTCATACCTCTAAGTGGCGTATTATACCGCCTTCTGAAAGGCCTTAACCGACCACTAGCGCTTATGCTTTCTATTTAAACGCGACTCACGAAATCGATACTATATATTATTATCTGGCGTTTATAGCGCCATTCTAATGTAGTACGTTACAAATGGCTTTTTACAAAGAAATTAAGGGACCGATAGGTTCTATAGTTTTGTTTATACTCGTATATTGTGGATACATTCCCTCGAGGAAGACGCGGATATTGGCAATCATGGGGGCTCGCTCCTTCGCGGACAATTAGCTCTTCTTTCCAATATAAGACGAGTATCTAATTATCTTTGTGTTAGTGAAGGATAATTGAGTTAAGTTATCTGTTACAAGTAAGTAATCACCAACGCAAGTAAGGAAGTGGGCGAGCAGCGCACGAGCACCGCAGCGGGTGAAACGTAATACGGCCAGGTTGATGGTAATTGCGAGTAGCTTTTGTTGTTCCCACGATGGGTAATTGGGAATGAAGCATTGTAACGGAGTAAATAATAATACTAACAAATTTCATTTGTAATTGATGTGTTTATTTTTCTGCCTTGATATAGGACTTCACAAAAGAGATAGCGGTAGACGTGACACGTGAATCACTTAATGTTCTAATAGCCAGTAGTATAAATATTTGCTTTTTCAAGCATTTACTATTTATAAAAAATAAAATAAGGAAAAAAATCACCTTCACGCTGTATCCCGCACACAGCAGGGTAGGTTACTTTTATTATTTATTATAAAATTATTCGTTTTATTTACAATAATATTCATAAATATGTAGATATTATGTTAGATACGTAGATATTAGAAATAGTTATGACAATTGTTTCAAATACTGAGAAAATAATTATCGGCCTCTCTTCGAGCTTCTATTATATATGATTTAACTAAATGAGCAAAAAGTTTACGCAAATTCGGCGTCAAATAACGATCTTTTCCCGTCCCTAAGTGATTAGTCCCTACTCGCCTAAAGACATAAAAAATATTTTAATTAATGCTATTTTTATGAAATTATGTAACAGAACTCACTGTTATATCGTACACGAGACTTACATCATACGAAATAAGATACAAAAGTGTCAAAATTATCTGTTCAAAATGACTTCGAAATCAATATAAGATATTAAATAGAAAGTGGAAAGAGAAAGACACCGCCGAGACCGGGAGCACCGGGAGGACCGGGACGCCTGCGTCGTGCTGCAGTGGAGAGTTTACGTTTAAATTGGACCGGATAATTATACTGATGAGATGCATTTTAGGCGTCTTCATATTTTGCGCATAGAGATTTGTTATTTTTTCCTCAGTAAACTGTGTGTTTGCTTTAAAGGCTTTAAAACGTCATGCCTATCATTATTTTGGCATTTATAACATTAATTTTGAGTTGGTAGTATCGGTATTAAGATGACCATTATGGCGCAGTGGAATAGGGTATGCCTGTGGTAGTCTCATGTTTCAGCGTTGTTTGGGGGAATTTCCTTGCTCTGGTAAAAAAAGTTTGGCGTTGAGTTTTACCACTTAAAGCATCGTCGAAGCAGGCCTGATTTACGAGCCGGTGGACAACTCAAACGTGCTCACAATAGTTTATTTGAAAAAAGAATATTTTGAATTCAATACGCAATATTTGGCGGGAATTGGCACCGTGCATTAGGCTCCTATATATTGAGTTGGCGTACGTTGGCGTCAATATTTGGTTATTTTCTATATTAGTATACATATTAATTATAAAAGAAGATGTTACATGGAAGGGTGATAGATAAATAAATACGAGAGTGTAATATGTACTATAGTTGTGAAATATTTGCATAATTATGCGGCTGTAAGGTTAATTTGTTAAATCGCATTAATGGTGACGTGTCGCTCGATGCGAGATGCGAGCCGTCGATAGCGGTGAGTTAATGCCGCTGGGTCATTTGTATTAAATATTATATTTATTTGTATGTGTTTTATATGTATATATGTAGTAGTACGCGCCTAATTAATCATATAAATACGTTAGTTATGCAAAACTTTACTACACTTGTTCCAAATATTATTCCACACGAAGAAAAGAAAAATATTATTTTGGAAAACGTAAAAAATATTGGAGGTTGAAGCGGGACTTAAATTCGCACCTCTTGGAAAACGTGCTGCCAACCTTGGACGGTTTTCATAAAAGGCAAGTAATCATAAAATATATAAGTGAAATGTACTCTTTTTATTTATCTTTGTATATATCTTGATAATTGTAGAGCGATCATAGAATATTTATTAATGTTACCTTATTAATTGTTACCAGAGCAAGGAAAAGAAAAATTCGGTATGTTGAAAAATATTAATAAAATTTGATGATCATTTTTAACCGACTTCTGTAAGAAAAGGAGGTTATCAATTCGACTATGTTTTTTTTTGGTTGTTACCTCAGAATTTTTGACTGGGTGGACCGATTTGGATGATTTTTTTTATTTGAAAGGTAGTGCTTCCCATGTGGTCCCATTTTTTAATTTTTTTTTTCTCACAATGGTATCTATGAGAAAATCACATAAGTCTTATATTTGCATTCGGTATGTACGCGACAAATGGGCGAATAACTCAATGTGGCGTCAACAGATTTCGATATTTTTTTTTATTTGAAAGGGTACACTTCAACGATAGTCTGGTGAAAGTTTGGTAAGGTTCTGATAATGGGATCCGGTCAAAATTGATAAAGTTTGTTTATTTTTTTGGTAAAATTTTTATTATAGATACTGTAATATTGTTACGACTTCAAGTTCAACTCAACGGATTTCAATGATTATTTTTTTACTTGAAAGAATATACTTCAAAGATAGTTTGGTGAAAGTTTAGTAAGGTTCCGATTATGGGATCCGGTCAAATTAATAAAGTTATAAGAATATTTTTATTATGTATGTTCTTCTCAATATACCACAATGTTAGTTTGCATTTTGTGTTTGCACCTAATTAAGTGAAATTTTATATAGGACAACCACTACCAATTGTTGACTACCACTACCACCACCAACTAAGCGAGTTTGTCTTACTTGGCACCGACTTCAAAATCATAAAATCTTTGTAAAATTATTTTGTTACTTTTTTGTTCGTTTTTAGAAGTCGGTTTTTCTTTTTGTTAAAAATCAATTTATTTTACATAACGTTTTCAGGGGCAAAAACGCCAGAGCTATTTGTAAAACTTACCAGGAACTAGAACTCAGCTGCTAAGTTTACAGACATTTATAGGCAAGGACTTTGATCTTCTTCTTCATCCTGGCATTAATCTCGGCTATTGCTGGCGGCCTGCCTTCCTGCTCAGCCTACTCCACTTTGCACGGTCTTTAGCGTCCTCGGTGGTTAGACTATTGGCTCTCATGTCCTGCGTCACAACATCCAATCAGCGCTTTCTTGGGCGTCCGAGAGGTCTCACTCCAGGTCAACGTCCATCCACACTCAATCCACTCCATCGTCAACTCACATCCGACGTAGTTCTTAGGCCGGCGCGTAACGAGGCCAAACCATCTCAGCTGACGCTCTTGGAGCTTATCCGCTAGGTCACGGACTCCAAGACTACCTCGAATGAACGTGTTGCGTATGCGGTCAGACCGCGTTACGCCGCACATCCACCTCAGCATCTTCATTTCCGTGACGCGAAGCTGCTGAGTGGGCCAAGATAGTGTTGGCCAACATTCGCTGCCGTATAAAAGAACCGGTCGGATGATGTATTTGTATATCGTCTGATGATCCTTGAGCTTGGGCGGTATCCTACGATCGCAGACCACACCAGTGACCTCCCGCCATTTAGCCCAAGCAGCGCCTGTAGAAGCCTTTGAAATGTGGGCATATAGACGGGTTCTGAGGATTTCTTGGATAGATAAAATATCTAATGACGAAGTACTACACCAAGTTGACCAAAAACATAAGCTTCTGCAGACCGTTAAAAAGCGTAAAGTTGCAAATCTAGGTCATGTATCTAGACATGATCGATACAAACTTTAGCAAACTATAATAATGGGAAAAGTTTCTGGGGGAAGGAAAACCGGCGGTAGAAGGAAGTCATGGCTGAGGAATATCAAAGAGTGAATGGGAATTAAAAGCGCCGTAGATTGAATCCATTTGGCCAGGGACAGGATTAAATATGCGAAGTTGACAGCCAACCTGCACTAGTTGGAGAGGCACTTTAAGAAGAAGAAGAAGCCGGTAACCCTGTCCGATGTTACGGGACTTATTGCCCTTCCAGCGAGTTTTGGAGGAAAGCACACTGAACCCGACGTCTCATGAGTACATCTGCGAGTTCCCTGCATCGTGCGGTTAGAATATTAATAGCCCTTGCCCACTTGTCGCAGGTGTAGGGCGATATGCCTGCGAGCCGTTTAGCGGCAACGCCCTAGCTGTACCTAGTCTTTTACTATTTCGTTCCATGGCGGTTTTTACAAGGAGCGACTGCCAGCTGACCTCCAAAAACCCCTGTGTGGGGAAAAACCGGGGAAAGAGGAATAGGACAGATAGAAAAGGGGCAAGGTAGAAAGGGATGTTAGGGAAAAGGAGGGGATTAAAAGAAGGGGACACCACTTTTATGGACTGGATGGAGGTAATAACAAGTGGTGGCTCGAGATTAAGAGGTCGCGTACCCGCATGCCCAAGATCAAATATCGGACAGATATATATATTTCTTGCCAATCATTAATGTCATGGCGGATGTGGCTCGATCAATATTTTATTGTATTAAGCTTTTACAGAGTAGTTAAAACGGTAGTTTCATTTAAAGTAGTGCTGACAAAAACACTCTATACATTTTTGTTTTTGTGTTGTTAAATATTCCTTTGAACGATGGACCTCGTCTCGTTGTTGGTAGCCCAAAGTGCAAAGGCAGACCAACTAAAATAATGTAATGTCTCACAAATATTCATACAATTTTGTATTTCTTTATAACGTATTCTAGTAACGACATAAGAACTAAAATGTTTGCATAATATTAAAGCCTGTCCAATAACTTTCACAATGACTACTACATGTGAAAATACAAAATCCACGTTAAGCGCAATATATTGTGTGGCAATTATCAGTGTAGATAAGAGCTCGTGCAGTAACGATGTCCTCGCCGCCAAGTGTGGCTCTCGACGGGTTCACGACGAACACGACGACGCGCGGGGCATAACGCCGCTCGTTAAAAAATAATTTGGCCGAACCCATAAGAGCTTTCGGCTTTGTAAATTTAAATGACTGAGCTAGCTCGTTTAATGTAGTGCTTTAGAATATCTTTTTATTGCTACATATTTCGTATGTAGCTATAAAAATATATCATGATGCGACATATTTCGTATAAAATTATATATATATATATATATATATATATATATTAACAAAATTAAATCTTTGGTAACCACCAGACCAACTGAACCGACTATTAAGGGGCTAAAACTAAAAAAGACGGGTTTGCTTAAATTTGCATAAGCAAGCTTATTGAATCAATTTAAAGTAAGTTTTTCGATAAAATGACTACTTTGTAAAAGAGTTATTTTATGCACCTGTTATATTGAATTGGCCAAATCCTTTTCCGTTTTCAATGTTTTGTTGTTTGATATTGTTAACATATTATTCGAATGGTGACAGAGAAACACTCGACATTATATAATTATAAAACAGACCGAGATTTCAAGAATTAGGATTCTCCAGTGTAAGTCTCTCAACTCTAATGTATGTTTTGAGCCGACATTTTCGGAATCGGAATTTATGTGAAAAAAAAACCTTTGGAGCTTGCACGCAGTTACGGCATACCCAGACAGGTGTAACAGGTGTGAAATAACTAAACATTTGTCTATTAAATACGATAATCTAATCAATTCCCAAAATACTTTAATTATGATTCATTTAATGCATCCATTTCAATCTATTTTTAATCAGTCATTTCTCATTTCAATCTATTTGTAGGGTCTTGTTCCTCAAAAGGACTTAAACGGAACCTTTATAGAATCACTTAGTTATCCGTCAGAACCATTTTACTTGAGATTGCGTTGAGGTTTCAAACCGAAAGTAATATCAAGTATTCAGGTTTACAATTCCTTGGAACACAAACATGAAGCTTCTAATATAATCCAATCAAAAGATATGAGCATTAATAAAAGACAAATCGAAAATTAACAATTTATTAGTATGTTATAGACAAAAAATGTATGATATATTGTAAACTTGTACTTCATTTTATACTTAATAAATGTACCCATATGCCCACAAACTTAAGTTTCGTAACTTTATTCTTATTTTTTCGTAACTCTCAGTGGGCGAGTCCGACTCGCGCTTAGTCGGTTTTTTCTTAAATACACTTGTTTAAACATTCATATGTTTCAAGCGGCGCCAAAGGATATTGACAAAAGATATTGTGAATACTTATCCAAATCAATTAATTAATAGTTAAAGCTGTTGTGATTCTTTAGCAACTATACAATTAATTTTAAGTGATTTATAATATTTTTTTTGACATAATGTAATTGTTGACTTCTCAACTTTCTTTTTTCTTTTTTTAATTGACCCGGTGTCCTCAACAGCAGAATAAGTATTCAAAAAATTAAAATGAAAGAATGACTGTTAAGTTACGAAGTTCGCCGGGTCCAGCTAGTAGATAGTAGAAGACAAGAGCAGGTGACAGTTATGTGTACAACGTACAATTATTGCAAAAAGCAATACACCGTGCTTTCATTAACCTTTATTTACCAAGAGTCCGCCATATACATTCTATTATCAAACTTGCTCGACTCCAGTGTGGACACCCCTTGCTTACGGAGATAAAAAATAATAATTTGTTAGCATTGTTCTAGAACTGTTACAGGGTGTAGTGAACCGTTACCTAAGTAAACCAACGAGCCGCTGTTCTGTTCTGATGGAACCCATTATTTACAACACAAGTTATTATACTCTTTATTGCACTTAATAACAAGGATTGATACATAGTCCAGAATATTGTTAGCAAACGTCAACTTATCCCTAATAGAGATTTCTTCCAGTCAACCTATGGATGTGAGAGAAAGTTAAAAATTTGCAGGCCTGCAAGTGCAAGAACTAATATTTATATATAATAAATCTTATAACTCGTAAATATATATATAATATATATAAACTACACAAATATAAATAAAAATATAAGTACATATGAATACTTACATATATATAATAAGTATATACATAAAACAACGTATACAAGATAAAAAATATATTAATAAAACAATGTATAAAAAGCCAACTATGTAGTAACATAAGGGAATTAAATATTGATTATAGTAGCTTGTGGTATTATTTAAGGGTAATCAGTTCTATAAAGTGTGCTTTTAAACGCTTCTTAAAAATGTGGATGAATTTGCTCTCCCGAATTTTATTAGGAAGTTTATTCCAGAGTAGAGCAGCATATACTGAAAACGAATTTTTATCAAATTTTGTATTGCTTATTGGAATATCAAGTCTGTGCATTAGGCAAGCACATCTATGTCGGGTGGAATCAGGATTTAGGCAAAAATGAGAGCGGAGATAAGATGGAAGGTGGGAGACGTTATCGTACTTACGCAAATCAAAACTTATTAAGTAGCTCCTGTGTTATATCCAAATAGCATACATCAGCGTAGTCAAGGATGGGCAAGAGAAGAGATTGTGCAAGCATAATTTTGGTTTTGAAGGGAAGAAAATATTGGAAAAAAAAATATGGGCTACCCATGACATGTTACAATCCATAATTAAACCCAAGTTTCTAACTTTATTACTAAATGGAATTCGAACATCTGAGTACTGTATATTTGGCGCTGATTTCAAGTCAATTCTAGATCTTAGCCTGCTGCTATCAATTATTATGGCTTGTGATTTATTTGGGTTTACCAAGAGGCCGAAAGATTCAGCCCAGGTTTGAATAGCAACAAGGTCATTGTTGAGATCGGTGACAGCCTTGGGTAGCTCACTCAAATTAAAGTGCCTATATAATTGCAAATCATCTGCATAAAGATGGTAGGAAGAAAAGAGGACATTAGAAATGTTATTAATAAAGATCAAGAAGAACAGAGGTGAAAGTACGCCGCCTTGAGGAACGCCAGATGTGATATCTTGCCAATTCGATGTCACTTCATTAGCTACCACACATTGCTGACGTCCGAGTAGGTAACTATGAAACCAGTCCAGAGCTGTAGAAGAAACGTTAACTGCTCGAAGAGTTCCAAGAAGGATGACAAAATCAACAGAGTTGAAAGCGCTGCTAAAGTCTAATAAGACCACTGCAGTGAGCTTGGCATCCATAAAACCATATCCATAATAATATCCATAGCACTGCGAATGTCTTCCATCGAGACATTGAGCAGCGCCCCAACAGTGCTATGAGAGGGACGGAAACCGGACAGAAGTGGGCACAGGAGATTGTTGGAGACTAGGTAAGAGAAAAATTGATCGTGAACAATAGATTCTTATACTTTAGATAGGATAGGGAGTATAGAAATAGGACGATACTCGCTAGAAGAGGTGGTATTAGTGGTTTTTGGCACAGGGATGACAGAAGCTTTCTTCCATAAAGACGGAAAAACATTGCAACTTAAAGAGAAATTTATGATGTGAGTGATTACCGGTGAATGTCATCCAGCACAGGAAGAATCATGTTTAAAGACAATCTGTCATTACCAATTCCCTAAGTGGAAATGGAGCGAACACCCCTCTTGATTACATTCTCCGTAACAGTTTTGAACATAAAAGGAGGGGAGTCTGGTGGGATGGTATTAAATAAATAAGCCAGAGTGTCAGTTTTCATATTGGAATTAATAGTTATAGTTGGGGTAGTGAAATAAATATTTAGAGCATTGAGATCCAAGGACACCTGACTAGCATCCTTAGTTATACCCACGCCAAGCGACTGTAGGAATCTCCAAATTTGCGTTTGGCAGAGATCCTGAATTGTTAAATTAATATAGCGACGCTTAGCATCCTTACACATTCTGTTACAGATGTTACGCAATTTTTTATATGCATTTAGATTCTCCAAAGAGGGATATTTTTTATGTTTTAATTTGGCCTTCTCACGTTTGAGCATGGAAATTCTTATCTCTTGAGTAAACCAGGGAGCGGGTGCATGTTTACGACGTACAGGCCTTACAGGGGCATGGATATCAAATAATTTTATCAGTTCAGCAGTTAGTGTTTTAACCATACTGTCAATGTTGTTGGACTCAAGTACTATTGACCATTTGATGTTTTTACATCTTCTCTCAGGCGTTCAAGGTTTATATGCTTAAAATTGCGTAAAAAATGAGTTTTGCCTCTAAGTTTGGGAGTACGCAACTTATAAGCGAGATAAACAAGATCATGATGGGAAAAAGGAGGGATTTCCTGTCCGTGTGAAGCAACAAGATTATTGTTAGAGACAATTATCAAATCTACATTTGGGGAAGAAATGTGTGGGCGATACTGTATTGAAAATTTGCAAATTAAGCGAAGATATTATACTCCTCAAAGCATGCGTCTTTTTAAAGTAAACAAGTATTTAAATCCCCCATACATATAACTCCATCATAGTTCTGCAATAGACGCTCAAAAATATTTTCGAAGTCGGTAAAACAGTTAGCTTTATCATTATATAAAGTACACCAAGAAGAATTTTCTTATGGTGCACTACCATTTCAAGAAAGAGGTACTCAAGCGAACCGGCAGTCAACGCTTGTGAGAGTAGAACTATCTTGGCAGGGATAGTGCCACGCAGATAAATACCTACTCCACCACCACCCTTACCAGTGCGGTCATTACGAAAAAGCTGATAACTTAGAAGGGAACAGCTAGTAGATGGTAATGAAGGTTTAAGCCTGGTTTCAGTAACAAGTATACAATCAACTACGTTGGTGCCAAAAGATGTAAGAAGATCAGAGTAATGAGATTATTTTGTAAAATCTCAAATAATTTATCAGACAAAGCAACTTAAATATTTTATATTAATTAAATATAAAGTTGAAGATATTCATCATTAAAATTCATAATTTATTATATATAATAAATTTAATAAATTATGAATTTTAATGATGAATATCTTCAACTTTAACATATATATATATATATATATATATTTAATGATATTATGATGATTATGATTATTATTTCAATGACGAATGTGGTTAAGTAAGACCTATTTGTAATTCTAGAGCAGTGAAAGGCGAGTGTTGTTATAACGCAAAGGGCCCTGAAGCCTACTATTGTGGTCACAAGTCCACGGCACTCCACCAAGCTTCACATCGTTTAAATATATCGTTATTTGGTTTTAATGTGTTCACGTATGCTCTACTCGTTTATTATCAACACCCCCTCGGTCCTTATTTCTCCTACATCAATAGTGGGATGTCGCCTTTGTTCTCCGACATCAGAAGTGGTATATCTCGGCCTTCTCTTTTTATACTCTGACATTAGAACTGGAATCTCGGCATCTTCTTTATTTTATTATATATATACAAATACCTATGAACATATAATAACACATCGTTCAATAAAAAAACTAACTAATTAAAACACATTTTTTTGCCAAAATTCGTTTTTGTTTATCAACATAGTCCCCTTTTAGAGAGATACAATCATTCCAACGCTTTTCCAATCTTTCAATACCGCCTTTGTAGAACGATTTTTCTTTGAAATAGGCTTCAGTTTCAGCGATGACTTCCTCATTGGAGCCAAATCTCTTACCACGGAGCATCCTTTTGAGATCTGCGAAGAGCCAGTAGTCGCTGGGGGCCAGATCTGGAGAATACGGTGGGTGCGGCAGCAATTCGTAGCCCAATTTATGCATTTTTGCCATCGTTTTCATCGACTTGTGACACGGTGCATTGTCTTGGTGAAACAGCACTTTTTTCTTTTTCAAATGGGGCCGCTTTTCAGCGATTTCATCCTTCAAACGCTCCAACAAGGCTATATAATAATCGCTGTTGATGGTCTCACCCTTTTCGAGGATATCAACGAATATTATACAATGCCCATCTCAAAATGCAGAGGCCATAATCGGCTTGCCAGCTGATGTTTGTGCCTTTGGACGCTTTGGGCGGCTTTCACCGGTTGCATGCCACTTAGCAGACTGCCGATTGGACTCTAGAGTGTAATGGTGGATCCATGTTTCATCCATTGTGATGTACCGATGCATAAACTCCGATTTATTACGCTTAAAAATTTCCAAACAAGCCTTTGAATCATCGAATCGTAGTTGTTTTGCTCCGGTGTGAGCAAACGCGGCACCCATTTGGAAAACACCTTTTTCATACCCAAATGTTCGTATATTATGATGTGTACACTGCCTGCTGATATCTTTAGGACGTCAGCTATCTCGAGCAACTTCACTTTACGATCGCCCATAATAATTTTCAGTGTTTTTTCAACGTTTTCCGGAATAACAGCGTCATTTGGCTGTCCAGTAGATGGAATAACAAATGATTCTTTTTGATGGAGCAGAGTCTGAATAATGTTTCTCAAGCCATTCCTGGCATTGAACAATATTTTTTTTTCATTAAAAGCAATGAAAAATCAACACACGAAATTACTTTGAATTCATTTTTTTTGAAAACTCAAAAGTAGCGTCACTTAAAGCACTGTAACTTGTAAACTAATGGTCGGATTGACTTATAATTTTGACAGTTAACCTAAAAAGGTTCACACTTGCGAAAAAAAATATTGATTTGATATTAGTGGAGCCATCTATGTGTTACTCACACACATTATTAAACGAAGTAATATGTATGTACATTACTTTAGCTATTGTCACTTGGATTCAATTAAGATACTTTGCCACTAACAGCTTAAGCTCGGACATGGAGGTTATCTTGACCCGAGCACTCTGGATCGAAAGTGCATATTAGTAAATCTTACTAGTATAGGCCGGGTGGTGTCCTTTTTGATGCCTAACCTATGGCATGTCTCAATCATTACTGATTTTACATCCGATATCTTTATTTGGTTGGTTTAAAATGTAACTCTTTTTTTGAGTAAATCCTCATCCATATCTTCTTTTACTCCATGAAAGAGGAGAACAATAGATTTAAACGTGTAAAACTCTGAGGCCAGAGCCTTCACCGTAGGATTTGGAACGGCGGAACCTTGCAGCGGGAGATTCTTTTCAAATTTGTCCATTCGGTTGTTAAACATCGATGATAGGTCCTCCATACTCTTAAGCAGTTGCTCAATTGGCGTATCCATTATAGGTATCAGATAGTATATTGGAATGGGTGTTTTAAGTCAACTTACATACAGGCACAATTATTTCTAAAACATATTTTTGGTAATTTATTAAAGTAAAATCAGCTGAGCATTTAACAAAACACGTCTTGACACTTTTGCGACTACCCGCTCCTTCGTTATAGTGCTGGGAACGACCTTCATAGGACTAATATTTTACGTCGCTGATAAGTTACTTAAGCTATTAATTAATCTATTTCGAGTTAACATTAATATGCCGTTTGAATTAACAGTTAGATTTTTGAGAAAAGAAATCTATCTATCTTCGACTCTCAGCGGCTGTATGTTTCTCGTAGGTTCAGTCGCTGCTCTGATTCGTCGGTAAATATTCAAGCGCTCGTAGCTCGGAGCTCGGAGGTCGACCTGTTGCGGCTCGCCGTTATTTATTTAACTGTGAATGTGGACGCACTCTATTGCGAATCACTTTACACTATAACGATCTAAATTTTGAATTAATCATTTTTAAATAGATTACGTACATAATATGTATATTGTTTGGGTTAGCTTTAGCCTCGCTTCTTAATCTATGACTGGGTTTCAATCACAATTCAAAACTTATGAACATATATTTATGTGTATCATCTAAGTTAAATAATAAACGAATCGTTAGTTTACATAAAAGTTATTCTTTTAGTTACGAGGGCTACAGTTGGAGCGTTAAAGAAAGTACGAAATTATATAAAAAAATATATTATATATTTAAAAAAAAAAATACAAATTAAATCTAAAATTAAAATAATCTAAGACTTCCTCAGCCTTCGTTGTGAAAAGAACAGTCATTAATGTAAATCTAACTTATTTTACAACTGTATTATTCCATATTAGAATAATAAGTGTATAAAAGTAAAAAATCCTTTTCCTCCGGCGCTGTTCACTGGATCTCTCTCCTTGTCAGCGTCTTGTAACGCTCGGCCGCCCGTTAGACGAACACATTATAATATATAAAAAAACCTACCTATATGCACGCATACACATTTTAATTTAATGAATTTAATTTAATGAATAAAAATACTGTATTAACGTTGAATATTATGACTTTACTCGTAAGTTTGAATTTTACCGAAGGGTTATAAAAAAAAAATAGTTGCCGGGCTAGAATGAACTTTAAATAGAAAAATAAATGGCAATTAGAGCGCGCAGCTTATTTTAAATGACACATTTATTAAAACACCTCTCGCATACTGCTGTTATTGTGGAAAAAGTAACAAAGAAAATGATCACGTCGAGAGGCACGCTGTGATTGCTCGCAGTTGCGATATCTGTAATAAGTGCGTGCCG
>DWGR01000549.1:0-20000 GCA_018247715.1 Heliconius burneyi | reverse complement strand
GAACTTAGAGGCAAGTTCGTGGCGCATAGACATTAAAGTCTGTGACTGTAAACGCGACTGGTTGTGGGTTCGATCCTCACTCGGGGAAATGAAATACTATTTAAATTTACAATTTCACTTCTTCGCTCTGGTGTCGGTGCAAAGCGTGGCATTGAGTTTCGCCACTCAACGGGCAATTCTTTTAGAATTCGGCAGAAAATGGGGAGCGGAGTGACTAAACATTAGGTTCGCTCTTTTTTTTTGGAAAAAGGCAAACGAGCGCACGGGTCATCTGATGGTCAGTGATCACCGCCGCTCACGACGCCATGTAACACCAGAGGAGATACAGATGCGTTACCGGCCTTTAAGTTGAAGATAGACGCGCTTTTTAAGGGTACCCAGGTCGTATCGACCTGGAAACACTGGCACAGGTTAGTCATTCCTCTGCTTAGCCTGCTGTGTGCGGTACAGTGTGAAGCTGATTTAATTTAAATAAAATTTTATTATTTAACGTATTTATCACATTTGCTATTTTACTAATTACTATCAATTTTGAATATAAAATAATGATAAATGTAATAAATTTATGAGTTCACGCTGAATTAAGCATAGCAGAGTAGTCAGGGGGACGCTCGTGTTATATATTCCGTTTTTCACTTTATGCTCAATTGGCTGTGGAGTGGAGGAATTCAACACCGCGTTTCGTCTTGCTACGAAAGCGAGGAAATGATACTATATATTTCATTCATCTGAGTGGGAATCGAACCCATAACCGTCTGTAAATAGTGAGATATCGGTCGGCATCTTATATTATATATTATAATATTTAAATTATAAATCACCTTTATTGTTTCATATTATATATCTGAAAAGATATGCGGTCTTTAACCTCGTTAATCTCAGAAAACCACAGATGAATTCTGTCACAATGAGTTATAAAATAAGGATTTTGTCCAAAAAAATAAATTTACATATATATTAGAAGCGGCACAAGGGTGTGACTGTAACGTGACGGTTTTGGGTTCGATCCCCACTCGAGGAAGCGAAATATTTATTTACGTTTATGTATTTCCATTTCTTCCCTCTGGTGTCAAAGCAAAGCGCGGCGTTGAGTTCTGCCACTCAACACGCAGTGCCTCCAGAATTCAAAAAGTAGGGAACGGTGTGTCTTTACACTATGTTCCCACTGCCTACCCTGCTGTGTGCGGGAATTGTTGATTTGATGAAGCTGATTTGATTTTATTAGAATAATATACGGCTTTTATTTTCTTTTGGTAAGAAGACAAAGTTCGGCCACTTAACACGCGACATCTAGAAAATTGGGCGGTGCGTGGGAACCGGGGTATGGAATATTCTATTTTTAAGAACTTACTACTAGTACCGTTGAGATCCTTTTGGCCTCATACCTCATACATTGGTAGAATTATCGGTACCAGCGTAAGGTCTATATAAGGCCGATTTCAACCTCAAATACCAGTGAACGTGTTAACAACTTTCTCTCCCTGTCTATCCCACTACATTTAAATACAACGTGACTAAAAAAAATCGTGGTTTTAAACAATTTAAAACTTTAAATTTAATTAAGTTGAAACTACGAATTTAAATAAGTTAAAACAACATTTAAAGAAACGTTTACAATAAAAATAAAAACGCTTATAATAATAATAAAAAAAATAACCGAAAAGCCAAGATAGAAATTATATGTATAATCTGAATGTTGAGCAACAAAATATTATGCAGATATTTTAGCTTATTATATTTGAATATACAAGCAATTATACGAGTATATATTAATTATATATATTCAAAGATATTGTATTTACAATACATATTTACAACACGGAATACAAAAGGCAGAGATATCATCGCGGCAAGCATTCTAAAGTCTAGATTGACTTAAGATTAGTCCTCGGAATCTTGTGGTTGCGAGCCTTTTAGTCGACGGCCTTTGAAACTCCTGCTAGGATTCTATTCGTTTATCTAACTTCAGTAGTAAATAAATAAATATATACAGTGTTTCGTATCTCCAATGGTTCCGCAAAAGGGTTTGTTAGAGAATAGAGATATTAAAGTAGAGATAAATCACTATTAATATATTTTACTCACGAGTATCAGCACAGCGCCTGATTTATAATAGGATAGTTGTCAGTTTGAATGCCATTTAATTGCTCAGGCAAAGCGTTGAGTCTCATCACTCAACCCTGCCTGTGTGTGGAAACCAGAATGTTTTACATTAGGTCCCTTTTGTTTGATTTGCTAAGTGGGTACCATGCTAGGGATATAATATATACGTCTATATATGCTGAAATAAGATGTTTTGATTTAATATGTATGTTGTTGATATGGGCAGTGTAAAATACAATAAGTTTTATATAAATTTGCTTTAATAATAAATAAAAATACCGTATGGCCAGGATAGAAATTATACGTATAATCTGAATACCGAGCAAGCAAATATTATACAGATATTTGTTGCGAACTCAGTTCAATTTGAATGTGATTTGAATTTGTAATTAACTTATTTATTATAATTTTTTCAGTATATATATATATATATATATATATATATATATATATATATGCTATGCTATATGCATCTTGCAAACGTTTATTTCCAACATTAAACTTCAAACGCTCAGCTTTATTGCCATGCCTGCCGCATCTATGTTTCTAATATCAACAACACGAGACCCTTGTCACAGCACTGTCCCTTCTAATTATGGCCTCCGTCCACGGCTGGTAGTTCACGGTTGTATAGAACAAAGCGAAATCAAATTATTCAAATATTTAGACAAGCAGACCGCTAATGAATTTAGATTAGTTCGTCCGTATGAACGATAGAATTTTGATTTGAGTATTTAATTTGTGTGTAAATTGTGTGGGGTTTGGTTGTGGGGTTGGTGAAGGTTTTTGTGTTGGTGTGATGTTGAAAAATGATGGATCTTTTCATGTAACACTTAGAGGAGAATTAACTTCGTGTATTTTAATAGTAATAGCAAAATTTACTATATTACTCTGTAGATTAACGAACCAGACAGAAACTCCGCTTTGCAACATAGAATATTTTCCCTCTACCTGGAACGGTAGAGACGACTGCCGGTGGCCGAAAACGAGTCATTCTGGGAGCAATATGAAGAGGTTCTTCTCGTTATACCAAAGTAATCTTAGTTGGGGGGAACTTGAACCGCTTGAGCTGTAGACACCTAAGTATGTGTTTACTGGAGTTTTGGATACACGCATTGCAATATAGAGGGAGACAATATTCTAAGTACCTGTATTGCGTCTGAAAGGGCCATCGTCAATTCGTTCTTCCAAAAGCAACTTTAGCACATTATCACTTATAAGAGTGGGTTCCACTCAACTCAAATTGACTTCTTATTGATCAAACAGTATAGGGTAGGGTAACTAACAACAAAGCCATTCCAGGTGAAATCCTGACGGGAAAACTTTTAACTTCATATCGTAAACACTGGAAAGATGTCACATCAGAATTTTGAAGCAGGCATACAGAGGAAAAAGGAGAGCTCAGCATGTGGCCTTTTTAGATCTCGAGGAGGCATTTGACTGTGTGCCTTGTGATCCCTGAGTCCTATATTAAGATTATTATACTTATTATTGAAACACTTCGTTGTTTTTTTTACCTTGTAACCAGAGCGAAAAATGGAATAACTATTTCCCCCAATTGGGAACTAAATATAAAACCGTCGCGTCAACAGTCAGATGCTGCCCACCGCGCCATGAGCGCTACAAAAAGTAACTTAGTTTGTTATAATAACTTTGATACATAAGTAAAATGTCCAAGAAAGTTTACGCTACGCGAATCTAGCTAGCGTCTAACGTACACCATCTCTGTGGCGTGACGGAAGTCATAAAGCTAATATATGCGACTCGGTTTACAGCTGAGAACGTGTTTGAGTCGGAGTTTTGAGATTAAACTTTATATTGTTGGGAAAGATGGGTAGGTTAGAGATGAGGTAGATTAAAAATATGTGTGGAATTTAGGGATTGTTTTACTGATTTTAAAATTTTAATTGTTATAGGTTTTCTTATAACTAAATGTAAAAACGATTGAAAATTTGGGGTGAGTCGGGAACGCAGTGTTATTATTATAGGTCGAGCTTGGTTTATACGGGATACAACGTGAATCATCACGCTGCTACTTTTCAGAGTTCCGTAACTCAAAATGTAGAAACGAAATTCTTATAGAATCACTTTGTTGTCCGTCTGTTAATGTCATTTATCTCAAGATGGCGTTGATGCATTTTGTATGAAATCCTAAATTTCGTGCGGAACCCTTCGTATGTAAGTTCGACTCAAATTTGATCGATTTTTTACTATTTAAACGAATGAATATAAAACGCTGTATTAAATTATAAAATTAAATCTGTACATTAAAATAATATCTAATAACTAGTGTACTTATGAATTTACTCGTATCAACAGGAGGAGCAAATTTTAAATTATAAACTTGGATTTTCATTCAACATAATTCGTGACAAATCTAAGATTGAATGAGACACACTGTGGCTTGTATTAATTTACCTAAACACTCTATAACGCATAGTGACTGTATGCAGTGCAAAGTCACATGCATATGTATATAGTCCACCAAATGTGGTCCACTAAAAAGCTTATATGGATAGCTTAGCAAATTATAGCTAGAGTGGCGTAGTGAGACCGAACGAAGTCTGATTGAGAGCGTGGTGGTTGTAGGGTCAATCCCCATTCAAGCTAACCTTACTCGCTAACCTTCGCGCTTTATACGACGTAGAGTAAAACCAGGATAGATGCCCCATTTTTTATAAATTCTATTTACAAAACGAACATTTCAACTTATGGTTTTTAAATATATTTTACATGTCCCCTCCCCCATCTATTGAAAAATAATCTGTAACGCAGGTTAATTATTTTTACTTAAAGGCTGGGTTAGTGGTGAGTAAGATAGGATAGAAAAGGAATTTTCACAACAAAGACAGTCAATGATTGCAAAACTAGCTAACAGCTTGCAAAAAATCTCTTGCGAATGCCGATATCTGTATATTCAGGACCTCGAAGATCTGCCGACCACATTGTTTACTGCTTACCAACTAATGGAAATATTAGTAAATATTTTTACAGAATTATACAACGTAAAGTAATATGATATTATATCCTTCGTAGTATTTTTAATAATGGGGCAACTATCCTACAAAACAAGAGTTCCACGGAAAGCTATATTGTACAAAATCTGTAAGTAGTAAATTAAAAACATAATAAATAATTAAATTTTAATATAAAGGAATTAATTAGCTGAATACAAAAAAATATTTATATACAATTTATATTTTTAATCGAGGAGGCTTTTTTAAAATGTGGCGTCTATCCCGGTTTTACCCTATAGCAGATATTCTTTTTCCGACTGTCTGCCGAATTTCGAGTTTTGCCTTGTTACTTAGCGTTATTTAATATCAATTATATTCCCGAGTCGAACCCAATACCGTCGAATTAAGAGTCAGACACCGTGCCACCGCGGCCTCTACATACATGAATACATATATAGTCTTACCCGTGACAATTCACCACACGTCCACTATATGGCGTGCGGCTCTGCAGCTAGGATAGCGCTGACGAGGCGGCAACTTTGCTCGTTTGTCGGTTTAATCGTTTGTTTATTTTAAGGCTTTGTATGTGAATTTTCTTTTTCATTATTTTCGTGTAAATTTTTGCTTTTCGTGTTTTTGATAAAAGAAGAATATATGAGTGTAGGAAATTTGGTTTGAATGAAATTTAAGAATTATTAAGCCAATTTTTAAGATACCAAGGGTCAGTTGTAGTGCAGGGGCGCGAGCGTGCTACTGTAAACGTAACAGGTTGTGGGTTCGATCCCAAATCCTAGGAATGATATATTTAATATTTTGATAAAGCGCAACGGTGTAGAGTTCCGCCCCTTAACACGCAAAGTCTCCATAATTGGGAACAATAGTGTTTTAATATCGCTAGCTAGCCAGAGAGAACGGAGAGCCAAACACTGCGGTAATGTATGTATGAATAAAAATGTTATTGATGTCTACATTAATATAACACTATATCGGTTTTCTTGTATTTTAAAACAAAGAAAAGCGACGGATTTTGTGAATTATTCACATTTTTCTTGCACATTCACTTACATACAGTGACATGAATGGCTTGGAGAAACACTAATATTAAAATGGAGATACTATTTTATATCTTGTTCTGTTATTTTTATATTCGTATCTTCAAAGCTGGTCTTTTTTTACACATATTAAAATATAACATACATTTAATATCAAGTAAAATTGTGAATTTTATACGCAAAAGTTTGAATTTGCACTACATTTTGTTTTCTATACCGCTTGTGCAGGTTTATCTCAAAAACAGCCTGATTTAAATACAATTTTCTCTATTTTATTTCGGCAAACTTATCTTTACATATTAGTGTATGTTTTATTCCAATTAGTAAAAAATTAAAAGAGTTATATCAAATATAAAGTATTTTATTCGACCAAATTATTACAAAATAACTGGTTTATTAAAATTTTAGTTTTTAACGAATAAATATTGTTTTAAAAAAGATAGTTTAACTTGAAAGTCCATAAAAATACTAAAATCGAGGCCAGTAGTGGCGTAGTGCAGACACAAAGTGTAACTGTAAATGTGAATGTAAACGCGACGGGTTGACGGTTGATTCCCACTCGAGGATATTAAATATTTTCATTTCTTCGTCTGGTGTTGAGGCAATGCGCGACGCTCAGTTCCGCCACTCAATACTCAATGCCTCCGGAATTCGGCAGAAACCATTAACACTAGATTAACTTTGTCCTTAAAAATATACGAAAGTGACAGATTAGTAAATAAGTTAAAGTATAGTTCAAACGGGCGAGGCCGCGAGCAAGTCGCTAGTCTTAAACAAAAGTTCAATCACGAAAAAGCTCCAGAACAAATAATCACTGCGCTTCGCTTTAATTTTGCATACTCTTATACACAAACAGACATACATATTTTATTCACATTTGATACAAGGAGATTTACCAACGTCAGTTCCTCATATCAAAATAAATGATAGCGTCGTCTTTCGGGACGCCTTAGATACATTTGTCATACACTTCATTATTATTCTATAGGTAGAGTAGACTTGTACCAGATAGTTTGTTTACGCCAAGTATAAGGGGGTTTTGATGGATTAAAGTTATTTAAGAAATAAATAAATCAGCTTCACCCTGTATCCCGCACACAGCAGGCTGGGCAAAGGGAACTTAATGTTAAGACACTCCGTTCACCACTTTCTGCCAAATTCTGGAGATATTGTCTTTTTGAGGTTAAGATAGCAAAGTAAAAAAAAAATATAAAAAATATTTAAATACGAGTATATTGTCATTCGCTCGAGTGACTATCGACCTCAACCATAACTGTCGTGTACAATCAGAAGATGTCCCGCTGCTCTACGACGGCCTCTGAACTTACAATATAGTGAAATATATAAAAATTGTAGCTTTCGGAATAAGTTACACAGGAAAAAAAATTAGATAAATATTTAGTAAAATGTATATATATATGAATATATGAGTATATATATATATATATATATATATATATATATATATATATATATATGAGTTCTGTTTAAGTGAGTTACGTCTTTATTTTTCATTTTATTTCTATCTCGTAAAGCGTGGAAAAAGAAAAATAAAAAGATAAAAATATGCATACAAACGATCAAATGGAAATTAGTTTCATTCATCGACGGCCCCATTCCAAGGTGAGTTAGACAAGTTAAATATATATTTATGTTGTATGAAATGAACTACAAATATAACTTTGTAATGGGTTTTCTGTGTGACTGACCTATCCATTTACATTTATTTTTTTTATTTGTACTATAATTCCTATCTCTTGATCGACTTAGAAGTTTTATTTTTTATTATTTTAAATAAACTTTAGCTTGATATCTTAAGACGTTCATAAAGACAGACAGACAAACATAAAAATAATCTTAATGGTTCCGTGTTCCGGATTTCCGATAAAAAATCTGTATGAGAAAGTGTATGAAGATTCAATATTCCACTATAAAACTTAGATATATCTGTATATAACTATTTTATTAAATGTATGACATGATATTATAAGCTCGTGTTGGCTATCAGCGCCGCTCAGGCTTTCGTGATACTTTTATGTCTAAGGTCTGTCTCATATGAACTATATAAAAATAATAAAAAAATCAGCTTCACGCTGTATCCCGCATACAACAGGCTTGCCAGAGGGAATCTAGTATTAAGACTCCTTTGTCCATTTCCCGACAAATTCTGTAATTATTGTGTGCTGAGTAGCAGAACTCAACGCCGCGCTTTGCTTCGATATAAGAACGAAGAAATGAATAATCAAACCAACAACAACCAGTCGCGTTTACAGTCACAGACTTGTGGCCCCTGCGCCAGAGAGATAGACTCTTGAGTAGTTTTTATACGTACAATATGTATGTAGTATAATCGATCTTATATCTTAAAAAAAGTTATTCAATCGGTCCAACTTAGTGTAAGAAATATATAAAAAGCCTTACTCTATTCAGAGTATTCGACAAATGTTGCTAATTTTAACCCTGAATACACAAATATGCTTATATTATATTGTAGTATTTTGAGGCCAGTGGTGCCGCAGATTCCCACACAGAACCCTGTTACTGTGAGTACGACTGGGCTGTGGGTTGAATTATCACTCATAGAAATATATTTTAATTTAATTGCTCTGATTGAAATTTATATCTGTAGTTACGTATCGGGAGCAGCTCGTATTTTAAAAGCCCCTTGATCCAACATGGGGATGACAAATCACAAGCATTGATCAAAGCTAAAGCATACCATAACATCACGAATAACTAAACCGTGAAATGCTGAGCTCAGCTGGCCATCAGCCATTTTTTACGTGATAGGCGAATAGGATATAAAAAAGGCTTATAATAAATTTAGAAGCATAAATAAGAAAAAAATATTTTAACAACCTATAAAACTAATTTTCTTTGTAAAGAAATATTGTAATATTTTTATAACCGACACGTCTGAAGACGCCTAACGCTTGCGCCAGCACTTAATGTAAAAGCTATCTTAGACTTGTTTAATTTTTTAAAGCTCGTTCCTGAAATTTATTATCCTTTAAGTTTTGTCGTTAAAGTAATGAGAATAGTCGTAAAAGTGAATTTAAATTAGATATTTTACACGGATTTTGGTGTAGTTAACGCGGATGATATGGAAAATAATATGAGACTTTACTAGATATATATTTTTGTCAGACAAATTTCTCGTAATCAATATCATTCTTTCTAAATCATAAAACATGTGTTCATAAGCGCGACGGTTGTGGGTTCGATGCGGCAGGAAGTGGGAGATGGAAGTGATTTAACACTAGGTTTCCAAGTTGCCTCTGTTCTCCCTGCTGTGTGCGGGATACAGCGTGAAATGAAAACTAAAATTCCAAAAAGGTACATTCGGTTAGTAGTTTTGGGACATGTTAGTATCCGCGTTTCTATGAATTGTATAATATGACATTTTTTTAAAGTCTTTCCAACCATAATATACCTTCAAAAACTCAAAAATTTAATCAAAAAGAACTCAAAAATTTAAACACCGGCTGCATAGCTAAAGAAGAGCATCCACAAAGAGTAAAACGCCATACAGACTTTTCAAGTGGAACCGTTAAACGAATTAGTATGAAGATAACGTGAATTAGGGAAATCGTTATTGGAAACTTGGCAGATATCGACGATTAGCTGACTTCGGCAGGAAATTGGTTTTCTAGTAATTATGATGGCGAGATTACGTGTCGCGGTGTATTATGTTTAGAGTTTAAGAAATAATTATGTTTTACTCTCTAAAACATGTAAGTTGTTGATTTTCATATATCGGTAGAATTGGGGCATTCTTCGGTTTAGATTGTAGAAGCGCGGCGTTGAGTTACGTTATTTTTTTCCGGTTTAAGATAAACTAAAAGTGAATTATGGAGTGTTAGAATAGTATCTTCATTCTATATTAATGTATTGAAGAAATACTTAAAGTTATGAAATTTTAGCCACTGCCCCTGCACTGCCACCCAACATAAAACGTTTCGAAAATAAAGCGTTGCGTGTCAAATGGAGTATCTCTATACTAGGTTGCCTCCATATTATATGCGGGATACAGCGTGAAAGTAAATTCATTTTTTTTACATAATTCCATAGGGTTTTTAAAAATAATCGTACACCTAACCGTTACGTTTACAAGGAAACGTCATAACTACTCTACATTGGACTTCATTCAATTAATTGACAATTAAAGTACTTGCTCTTTGAAAAATCGCTACCATCGCTCCAGGATATATCAGAAATCTCCAGAGTTTGAGGAAAACGAGAGCAGCGCTTCTCTCGAGACGGGACAAGTTAGATGCAGTTTCAAACCCGTTCACTTAAAGGAAGTCCTTTTTTTGTTAAACTTTAATGAGACGTAACTGAGTTGTCTATAGTATCAATTTCTTTATTTATAATTAAAATAGTGGTTTGCTGTTTTGTCGAGAAATTTTAAATAAATAAATCAGCTTTAAGCTGCAGTAATCAACTTTTAGCTGCATATAGCAGGTGCCCCATTTTGGAGGCTTTGCTTGTTAAGTGGCGGAACACAACGTCGCATCTCGGCACGAGAGGGGAAAAATGAAAATATTACATATTTCATTTCTTCGAAAGGAGATCGAACTTACAACTTGTGCTGTCCTGCTACTAAATTATATACACTATGTACGTGATTGTTATAGGTTTGAATTATCACAGAAATTCACGAAGTATGATTGACTCTTAGCAATGTCTTGAATTTATTAACAATATTGAATATTTTGACATAAGGTTGTCTATGTCTACCTTAATATTATGTAGGCTAATGCGTAAAGCTAAAAAAAAACTTATCATTATCTTGAACCTCGGTCTGGTTACATAAAATATACCTTAATAAGGAAATATATTAATTCAGTAATCTTTGACTGGCTCTGAAGCTCAACGCCGTGCCTAGTTTCATTCACGGCGTTATGCTCCGCCAATCAACACGATATGTTTCAAAGATTGGGCGGAAAATTTCTTTATACTAGATTCCTTTTCCTATCCTTCTAACGTGGCTATTTTTTATGATCTAGTACTAATTATGATTCTATGCTATGTCCCAGATATTGCAGGATAAGCAGAGTAAATCTAGGAACCTAATTTTAAGTCATTACGTGTCCATTAAGGAATTTTCGTTTTCCGTTTCTCTGCTATATCATTGAAATGAAAATAATAAATATTTCCACAAGTGGGCAACGAACCCACAACCTTTATAGTCTAGCATAGTGCGCCACGGCTGGCCTCATCATCTGGTATAATTATGTAAATATAGGAAAAGCTGATAAAACACCCAAACCATATTTCTTATAGTAAAACCATAAACTTCTACTTGAAATAAATATCCGTAATTTGACGGGCAGTTCCCCTAGCGCCAGAACATTCCAACCCAATAGCTATACAGGGCGTTCAGGAACAGTATCCTATTTATTCAGCGCTACTTGCCCGTTATTAATTCCGTCGTGCAATACATGTTTAGAGTCAGCAATAATTTTACTATGAATTTCCTTTGTAATTCTGTATTGCGTTTCTTTATTCTTTTTTGTAACACCTTTTATAAGTATCTTTCACAGCTTAGGTATAGTGGTTTGTTTTCTTTGATTTTAGTGGCGGTTCTTTTTGAATAAACTTTTCTAGTTAAACGATTTGTTTCTGTATATCGTCTTAGTCACAATAACAGTTTAAAATATGCTATTTTTTCTGTGGCGACACAAAATTGATGATTAATTAAGTTCTATTTGTACTTTCAATATCAAACCCATGACTTTAAAATATGTTACAATATTTCTTTTCTTTCTAATGTATTTTTCTTCTAATTACTGAAGCAATAATCATAAAACTCTGCACATATTTTTAGAGATATTAGAAAGAACATAACAAAATAAACTTAAGCGGGCAAATCTGAGCTTCTAGTATTATAATAAATATGAAGGTATGCAAAAACTACTGAACAGATTTAGATAAAACTTTACCGTATCATCATAATGAGCCTGTAATACAAAAATAAGTTTAAGCGGCTGAAGCCGCATGCATTTAGGATTTAAATTGAAGAAAATCTATCAAAAACTATTTTTTTTCAAACAAAGGAAATAATGAATTTTCAGCAATATTAGGCTCATAATTCCTTAACAACTAGTTAAGCAAACAACCTCCGAGCTTCAGCGAACTACGTTATTACTTGAAACTTACTTAGAAAAAAAAGTTTCTTTTTATTAGACGGGGCTTTCACAGGGCTTAAATAAATACTTTGTACTTTAAAAGAAAATGGATTATTGAAAATATATTATATTTAAATTAAATTGTTTCTTCATTTTTCTGTAATAGTATGTCACTTTTATTGTTTTTACGCTGTACTCTGTACCCTGTACAGGCAAGTGTAGCAGAGTAGGCAGAGGGAACCTGGGAACCTAATATTAAGACACTCTGTTCCCATTAAGATAAGTCCGTCAAGTTCTGAAGGAATTTCGTATCTAGTGGCGGAATTCAACGCATTTTAACTCCTTTGGTGACGAGTTTGATTTTGCTCTGGTGATCGAGGAAATAAAATATTAGATGTTTCATTGTCTCGTATGCAAACAGAACCCTGTGCCCTGACTGGACCAGCAAAATGTATTTTTTTTATATATAATTAAAAACAGGGAAAGATAAGATAAGAGGTAGGATATACTTGACAACAATCTTTAGGGTCCTGTACGTCGAAAGAAAAACACTGAACCCTCATAGGATCATTTTGTTAAAAGAAATTCAATATTTAAGGTTAATTCAATAGTAAAACCAAAACATCAATTCAAAAATTTAACGACGGCCTTTAACAAATAAGTTACTGCTACCTCAATGAGTCTTTCCTCGATCGAATTCTCTAGTAAAGATTTTCCCCCTAGTTAGCTCTCTATAAAAGTACATTTCAATGACTAAATCTTGACCTGGCTCCGTGTTTTTTTACAAATTTTTTCTTTTGCTGATCTCTCCCAGGCCTATAGAAAAAGAATTCAGCCAATTAGGGTCACTAAGACGTAGATCGCATAACCGCGTTTCTTAATTGACTAACTTTGTGAAGTCTGATTTTTTGTTTCCTGTCTACGGTGTAAGAGAAAATTGTTGTAACTTTGATTTTTACACTTTGTTTTCAAATTTTACACCGTGTAAATAAAAAAAAAAAGGCGGATAGAACCTAATGTTAAGAGACTCCGTTCCCCACTTTCTGCCGAATTCTGGAAGCATTGTGTGCTGAGTGGCAGAACTTAACGCCGCACTTTGCCTCAACACCAGAGCGAAGGAATATAAACGTAAATAAATATTTCACTTCCTCGAGTGGGGATCGAACCCACAACCGTTGCGTTACAGTTACACCCTTGTGACGCTGCGCCACCACGGCCTCTTATTTTAAATGAATTCTTCATATTTATTACGCTCCCTATTACCATTGGATTGAAATTGCTTTATATTCAATTGTTTTGATAGGTGCAAATTGGACAAAAAAATAAATGTAATTTTCCTCTAGAATGTTGTTAGACTAAATCAATTCCACACGTATTGGTTTTGTCAGCCAAAATGAAATGTATCCGAGCTGGGCGGAGAGTAGAGAAATGTCTTAATACCAAATCCTCTTTGCCTCTCCTGCAAATTATACGAAGTTTCATGCCAAGTGAAGGTACAAGAAGCTAATTATAATATTCATACATTCAAACATAGTTATGATTGCACTGAATCCTAGAGTAGAAGTAAATGAATGTATCTATAGACTTGTTAGCTAAGAGAATCTTTTATACATAACAATGAATGCTAATTCTCTATACACGACTGGTTGTGGGCTCGATCCCCACTCGAAGAAATAAGATATTTAATATTTTTATTTTTTCGCTCGGGTGTTGAGGTAAAGCGCAGTGTTGAGTTCCGTCACTCAACAAGCAATGCCTGCAAAATTGTGCGGAAAATGGGGTTCAGAGTGTCAATTAAATTCCCTCTGCATAACCTGCTGTGTGCTGGATACAGCGTGGAGCTGATTCATCAATACTAATAAAATTAAAACCTAGCAAAAATAATAAAAGATTAACAAACTATAATGTGACTATCCGGAATATTTAATTTGTCCGGTCCGTGTGCGTGACGTACGAAATTGAGTCGAGAAACTAATTCCAGGCACCGTGCTTGGTCCGAAATATAACTGACGAATACACCCTCGTTAAAAGTTCCGCTGTAGATGCTGGCAGCTGGATGTGGTACTTAAAATATTATATATTTTTTATCTCTAGTCGTAAATCTTTTTTATTTAGCTATCTTATGTAAAAAAGATATTTAAATTATAAATTATGAATCTATAATAATAAAAAGAATAATTTAACAGTTGCCCTTTTTTTCGCATGATCCACATTTTTTTAACCGACTTCGGTAAGAAAAGGACGTTATCAATTCGACTGTATTTTTTTTATGTTTGTTACCTCATAACTTTAAACTGTGTGAACCGATTTTGATGATTTTTTTTATTTTCAAATAAGGTAGTGCTTCCCATGTGGTCCCATTTTTAAAATTTTTTTTTGACAATAATATCTATGAAATAATCACATAAGTATTTGCATTATATTTACATTTTGGTGTCAAGCTAAGGCTACAACAACCTTACTACAATATCAAATTACTAAGCCTGTTTGTCTTACTTAGCACCGACTTCAAAATTAAAAAATCTTTGTAAAATTATTTTGTTACGTTGTTAGAAGTCGGTTTTATTTTTTGTTAAAATCAATTTATTAGATAGAAACATGGAATTTAACTGTAATATCTACATGACTAATTGAATAGTGGAAAACTCAATTACTTTCAATATATTTATTCCTCTCAATAGAGGCCGCCGTGGTGCTGGCGCATAAATATGATGTTAAATTGAAGAGTCTATCTGAGATTTCATAATTACTGTGTTTTTTTTAATATACACGAGCAAACACCTTTAAAATGTTTGCTTGCCTGTCTGTCTTTCTGTTTATCCGGACTAATCTGGTCTTACCAGTGGACCCGATTTTTATGAAATTAACACTGAAACATAGAAAGGGGATCAACATATAAGCTTAGTTTTATCCTGAAATTGAGACTATCATGACGCAGCGGTACAAGGGTGTGACTGTAACGCGATGGATGTGAGTTGGATCCCCACTCGAGAAAGTGAAATATTTACTTGCATTTCTTCGCTCTGGTTTCGAGGTGAAGCGCGGCATTGAGTTCTGCCACTCAACACGCAATGCGTCTAGGATTCGGAAGAAAGTAGGGAATGGTAGTAAAATAAATAAACACTCCCATTCCCTCTGTCTACCATACTGTGTGCGGGATGTATCGTGAAGCTGGTTTTATTTATTTTGTATTTTATCCTGAAATTCTTGGAGGATCGGGATTTACGCGGGAAAAATCAGGTTGGTTGTGTATGCTCTCTACCGCCTACCTGGACAGATATGGAATAACTAAACATTTTTCTATTAATAGGTATAACAAATTTTGCAAGGAAAATCAAATAAATTCCCATATGTTAATTACGATTATTGCATAACAGTATAGATAGCCATACTAAAATATTAAATATTTATTTCTTAAATTCACATGAAATAAATATTTTTAAATAAAACAAGCGGGCGAAGCCGCGCGGGTAACCCCATAGACACTATATATTTAAAAATATGTTATTTCACCGTTTCCATGCAAACTTACTTCTGTGGTTATGTTAATAAGTCAACATGTACGCTTCTTGTCAAAAGACTATGAGAATATCTCGCGACACTCCGAGATTTTGTTTATCATACGGATAATGCCGTTGGGAATATATTTCGCAACACCGGCGTGCTGGGTCGGGTAAAGTTGTATATGTGTTATATATATATATATATATATATATATATATATATATATATAATCATATATTCATGATTTCACGTCTAGATTTGATATGAAGATATCAGTGGACGAACAGCCTAATTTGAGTTTTGGTGCAATTATTAAGTTTCTTAATATAAATTATACATAACGTGCTAAAAATATATTTTATATTTGTTAATTCTAATTATTTTCAAATGGTGGAGGTCATTGACGAACACTGTCCACTGCTGACCTACAGGACTGCAACTGAGGATCTACATAGAACTACCCTCTTTGCTTCAGGAGGCTTAATACTCGTAACAGGATATTCTGACAGAAGATGGAATTCATGCTAATTGTGGCTTGCTTTAAAATTTAAGGAGATTTTAAAATTATTGATTTACATATAAGAGAACTCATAACCATATAAAAACAACTTCAAGCAACTTAAGAGTGTTAAAACACTCTTACGGGTGTCCCACCCTCCGAATAATTTTATAGCATCTTGAATAGCAGACTTTGGTTTTAATATACATTTATAAATAAATATTTTGACATAGGATAATATAATATATGCTTACCAAGACCATAACTGTTGGGATCGAAGCGACAATTTTTTTGTTTCCGTAATTCTTTCTATTTCTTACTCTTACATATACTCGTAGATAAGAAAAGTTCATATGAAGGTTTTATTATTTTGATCAAGATAAATAAACCAATCCATCAAGATGTCAGGAGCAACTTTAGTCACGTAATGTTCATTTCACAATATAGAGTCATCGGTACGCGAACTTTGTTTGTGCAAACTCTTGCGAACTCTTGCAAATCTCCCGGGACGGGGATGTTTTCTTTCAACAACTTGTAACCCGAAAATTTCATCAAGTATGAATGGGGCGGGCGGGCGGCCGCTTGATGAACTAAGATCGAGTTCGTGTGTTAACAATAATATTTTGGGGGAAGTGAACTCTAATATAATATATATAGTAGAATTTTTTTTTACCTTCGCTCTGTATCCCGCACACACCAGGGAAGGCAGAGGGCACTTAGTGTTAAGACACTCCGCTCCCGCTTTTCCGCTGAATTCAGAAGGCATTGCGTGTTGAATGGCTGAACTCAACACCGCGCTTTGTTAACCAGAGTGGACAGATGAATATTATTTAAATTTCTCTTTCCCCCGTGAATCGAACACACACACACGTCATCGTCGTCACACTTGTGCCCTTGTGCCATAACGGCAACCACTTGGTTAAAAAGTAATTTTCTATATAAAGTACTTAAGATGATCTAGGTTAGTTTCGTCCCAGTCTTAATGCACTATTTGATAATACACGAGTATACCTACTGTAAGATAAATGTTGTATTTGTTTCATAAATAAATAGATTTTTATTTATTTTAGAGGCCGTCGTGGCGCAGCGGGTCAAGGGTGTGACTGTAACCCGACGGTTATGGGCTCCATCCCTACTCAAAGAAATGATATATTTATTTACGTTTATATTTCAATTTTTTTTTCGCTCTGGTGTCGAGGTAAGGCGCGGCGTTGAGTTCTGCCACTCAACACGCAATACCTCCAGAGAGGCGGGAGTCAACGCCGCGCTTTGCCTCGTTACTAAAGAGAAGAAAAGAAAATATTAAATATTTCATTTCCCCGATGGGAAATCGAACCCACAAGCATCGCTTTTATAGTTGCATGTTCATACCTCTGAGCCCAGTATCGATAGATACTTTTCTAATCTTTATATTCATGTTTCTTCAAGATTTTTGTAGCTTGACGCTGTACTGTAAACATTGCATTTGAATGAGTGGCGGGATGTATCAGAGCAAGTAATTGAAAGTAATGCATTTTCCTGATTGGGAATCGAACTCACATTCACCACCTCCAATTACATTAAAAATATATGAGAAAATAAAAAGTCCAACTATATAAAGTCAAAAAAGTAAGAAATAAGACTAGTATTTAATTAAGAATAACAATGGGGTTCTCTTTAAATGTTACAGGGCTCCTTGAAAGCACCTAATTAGTTAAAGAACTGAAGCCTATTCGTTGTTATATCTAATTAGTTCATGGTATCAAGATATTCCTTTATATTCTTTTAATAGTTTACATAACTTCGTCGAGCTTAGGAGCTTCCTTTCAGTTCTATGGCTAAGGGAGAGTGGATGGCGGTATGTCTTGATACATGCACCGTAACTATAAGCATGTATAAAAATAAGAATAGCTTCACGCTGTATCTCGCACACAGCTGACTAGGCAGGGGAAACCTAGTGTTAAGACAATGTGTTCCTCAATTTCTGCCGAATTCTGGAGGCATTGCGTGTTGAGTGGCAACGCCGCGCTTTGTCTCGACACCAGAGCGAAGAAATCGAAATATAAACGTTATTAAATATTTCACTTCCTCAAGTGGGGAAATAACCGTCGCGTTACAGTGACACCCTTTTGATGTATACTGTTGGACTTAGGCGTACCCAAGGATATTTACATCGGTCAATCAATTCAGAAATGTTATAGTTACATCATAATAGCCAAGAAATATGTATCTTTTATTTACAATCATATTTTAACGATTTTCATAAAAAATCCGCCATTTTAGAGAATAAGATAAAGTCAGTCTGGTTTAAATAATTACACTGTTTCATAGAATAAGGATTTATTTCTGAAAAATAAACACTCGGGCAGAGTTCGCAAAAAGGAATTCAGTTTGATTTTTCTTCTTACATGCTCTCATAGATATTACTACTTTCAATAATTACAAAGATTTTTTCATTTCCCTAGTCTTATAAAAAATTGCGCAGAAATTTTAATTTAGTAAAAGTTTTCTAGTAAACTGTAGTAAAAATCTAAGTGGAACTTCCGCAAAATAGGACATGGGAAACTCAAATATTAAGACATTACCTATTGGTACTGGCCAACAAACTTTATCTATTGAAATGGAAAAATGCTTCAGCTTTAGCTTCACGCTGTATCTCGCACACAGTGGGGTAGGCAGAGGGAACTTCGTGTTAAGACACTCCGTTTCCCACTTTCTACCGAATTATGGAGGCATCGCATGTTGAATGGTAGAACTAAACGATGCTCTTTGCCTCGACACCAGAGCGAAGAAATTGAAATATAAACGTAAGTAAATATTTCATTATCTCGAGTAGGGATAGAACCCACAACCGTTATGTTACAGTCACCCGCTTGAAATATCGAAAAAGTAAGAAGTAGAAAAAAGTAATAAATATATTTATAACCATATAACATACAGGTGCAACTGTCAACGCGACTTTCGTAAGTTCGATTACCACTCGGGAGAATCAAATGCTTAATATTTTCATTACCTCGCTCTGGTTCCAGCTAACGAAAGGCTTAAATTGCGCCACTCAATATGCTATGCATCAAGAATTCGGCAAAAAGTGGGGACTGTGTGGAATACAACGTGAAGATAAAAAAGGCATATTTTACTATTGTTTTGTAGTTTCCTACTTTCCACCAATTTTTGAAGAGGCGTATCTTAACACCGCGTTTAGCTTGTTATCAGATCGATAAAATCATGGCCCTAAAAATATTATTTTTCTTTTACTTTATTTTATTTATTTTACTTTCGCTTGAGGGAGTCTCTAGTCATTATCATTCGCCCATCGGACTCTCGTTTGAAGCGATTCAAATGATAAAATAGCTCTATTCTAATATTAATATCCCAAACTCTGGCAGATTTATGAATTTTAATTTTGTTTCACCCACAGGAGAAGTATTTATTATCTTGCCCGGCTTACATTATTTTCAAAGAATATTCGTAGGGAATTCTTGATAGAAGTGACAATTAGGAAATATTTTTATATAAATGTTGTTTTTTTATTTTTAATTCGTATTTAAATTCAGATGTACTTACACATAGAGTTTAGTTTTACAGCTAAATAATTTAATGTTCTATTTAGATATATAAATTCTCTTAAGTTAAGTTTTAACTCGGTCGTTGCGTTGAGACAGGTAAGCTCTTAACATATTGCACTCCAATAAGGATATGTGACAAGCTTATATTTTTAAATAAATTACCTTATCTTTATAATATTATCTGATTCTTTTTTTTTTTTTTTTTTTTT
>DWGR01000548.1:0-21579 GCA_018247715.1 Heliconius burneyi | reverse complement strand
AATCCGATCGGATCAACGACCCGACGCGTCGATCGTGATTATCGGTTCAAAGAATAGCTAGGGGCAAATTAAACAAACCCAAACATTTTGTAATGTAGGGAAAAAAGTTTTTAGCTAAGCGTATTGTGTTATTCGTAATCAAAAAGCGTAGAGAGGATAGCGCTTTGGCTTTCTTGTTGTAAGTGAAAGTAGAAAAAAATATTATATGAAGAACAACGAGGTTTTTAATTTTAAACGCAAATCTGGCATATTTAAGTATTTTTTTATTATTTTTCCATAATTAAGAAAGAACAATAATAATTTAGAAATCGTATAAAAATGTGAACGTAGTGAAATCTACATGGACGCCTCTTGGAAAGCGAGTCCAAGAGTCGCGGGTTCAAATCCCACTTCGCATTTTTTTTTATATGTTTTCTAAATAAATATAAATTTGACACAATATACACAATGTAGACACGTTTCATCAAACCTTATTGGAAATAGATAACAACTTTGATCAAATCATGTTAACATCAATCTTATCTCGTTGGTAGTTGAATGGCACATAAAGGGAACCTTTATAGATTCGTCATGTCCATCTATCTATCCGCTTGTAACAGTCACTTTGTTCAGAAACTACAAAGATGAATCTTGCTACATACATATATTTGATTAAATTTAATTCAATGTATCTAACTTCAGCTTCATGCTGTATCCCGCACACAACAGGATAGGCAGAGGGAACATAGTATTAAGACACTCCTCCCCACTTTCTGCCGAATTCTCAAGGAATTGTGTGGTGAGGTGGCAGAAAACACTCGCCGCGCTTTGCCTCGACACCAGGGCGAAGAAATGGAAATATAAACGTTCGAGTAAATAAATATTTCACTTTCTCGATTGGGGATCGAACTCACAACCGTCGCGTTACAGTCACACTCCTATGCCGCTGTGCCACGACGGCCTCACCCAACTTAAATAATACCATAATAAAATTAAATATAATAACACACAAATACAAAACATTATCCGACTTACATTTATGGTATTTACATATAATAAATTTTAACTGATCGCTTTTTTTACATGGAATATATATGAGAAAATTTATTATTGAGGTCATTTTATCAATTGTAATAGAAACGAAAACAGTGTTTTTCTAAATGTATGTTTGTTTGTCTGTGCAATTGCGCAATATCTCAGAATCGGCTTAACCAATTTATGTAGTTTTCACTATTGTATTTTGGAAAAGTTCCTTTTAACAATGAATTTTTAAAATTGTGCTTAAAATAATAATATTATTAGAATACAATAAAATAGTTGTATAGTCCAAACAGGCGGGTCGCTAGTAGTAAGGTATGCAGAAATAACATTTAGAAATATGGCAAATCACGACTCTTGTTTAGATAAGAAATAAGTGGTCGAATGACACTACAATTTTAAGCTGCAGATTGTCACGTAAATGTATGTATCTACTTTAAAGAGCTTTTAAAATACACTATAGGATACACGCATTGGTATAGACGTTGGTGGCACAACTAATGTGCAGCTGTATCATTTGGTTTTTTTTAATACTACAGGAACAAAGATAATTGGGGTGCATCCGATTGAGAACCGATCCGATTGAATGTTTTTTTAAAAAAGATATTTTTTCTTATTCCAAATAAGATATAGATAAAATAATAATATTGGATTAAGATTTTCACCTTAATTATTATGACAAATTACTCGTAATATTCCCTTTATACGGTATAATTAGTGTCAAATAAAGCAAGCTCTTTAAATGCTTCAATTTATCAGTCAGTTGTCAACCTATAGTACGCTTTCCTAAAAACGATTTTATTAAATATGAAAAGAAAACAAAAGATATTGCTACCTATTTCAATAATCAATAAATATTCTCCTACTTTACTACTAGAAAAAAAAAAATACAAATAATGATATCTTTAAATAAATTATTCGAAACAACCGTAACATCATTATAAGCTATGACATTATTTTATCTCTCGCCACCCAAAAGGAAACACTGAAGCATAGTGTTTCGAGCGACGTAAATTGCCGCTATCAATCAAGCGACACATGCGCTAGACTAGGGCTAGAACAGACGGCTCGAATATAACTAATATATATTATAGGTCTTTGAATTACACCGATGATTGACAATATTTAAATAGGCACAGTCAAATTGTAAGCGCGATGGTTGTAAGTTTGAATCCCTTAGCCCAAGCACGAATAATATCCTATACAAATTGGTATCGACAACGATTCGAATACTTTTCGATAGTTCGATAGATTCGTGCTTGGGCTACCTATCGGGGCTATGCATAATTATAATTTTCTCACATTAATAAAGAAGACAAATTGCAATTGAGTTGCAAAATTGGGAAGAAAATGCGCGTGGAATGCCTTTTGGCGAGGTACCCCCAGTTTACCTTAATATATGCGGGATACAGCGTGAAGCCGTTAAAAAAATCTAAAGCAGTTCGTGAAATGAAAATGCTGTATTTTTTTTGTAGTAAAAGTCCTTTTTAAGCTTGAAACGAATGACTAATATGTTTTTAACTTCAACCCTTATACCTTGTTCAAATGTGAGTAAAACGTATTAGGGTAAGGCAGAATACACACATCAGATTTAAAATAAGCTTAAAATTATTTAACAAGCGAGCACAGATGACATTACAACTTATTTAAATCTCAGTATATTCGTATATGAATATTAAATTAGTATTTCGTATTTAGTATAATTGTCAACAAAAGATTTTGTTGTCTAATGATATTAAAGGAAAAAATTGAATGGCCACTGGTTACCGCGCGGATGAGCTTTCGAAGGGGACGTACAATACAAAGCGGGTTTTCAAATAAGCTTTGTGATACAACAAAAAAATGTCATCTTTTCACGGTATTGTATATTAAATTATATAGAAAAGCGGTTAAAATCACAAAAGGTAAGATATTGAGACATGGGTGATGGTTGCAAGTATAATACCAACCCAGTAAAAATTCTCTACCTAGAACGAATAGTATGAAGTAAAAAATAGCAAAGGAGAAACGAAATTTAGTAACATTCGTCATATACACAACTACTATTGATATAAAACTGTGTATGTATATTAAAAATAAAAAAAATAATAAAACACATGTACATGTTAAGCTTTTACGTACGGATAGATAGATGTCTATATATATAAAAGGACATGTTCCCACAGACTGAGGTAAGAGGCACGCACAGCCATAAGCGCAGTGCGTAGAAATTGAAATTTGGACAGATGTTTATTTTTGTAATATAGACATGCACTAAGAAGGGATTTTAAGAAATTTTTAGCCCTAAAGGGATGAAACAGGGGTTGAAAGTTTGTATGGTTTTTTTTAAATCAGCCTCTATTTTTATATAAAGTTCAAATTCAGAATCTTAAAAATATTTCGTTGAACACGTCTTTCATGGTTTTTAAAAATTCACCGCTATGAGTGCAACAAGCAGGCGAAGCTGCGCGCATCCGCTAGTTACTAATAATTGTGTAACTCATTCAAAATTCCGAAGGTAACTATAATGTCAGGTGGAACAGCCTTGCCAGATATATTGACAATTTTACGCTAAAATATATATATTTTTAATGCGAACAAGTAGTTTTTGAGATTAGCACGTTCAGTCAAACAAAATGTTTCACAGATGACATAACCACATCCGCTATTCGTGCTATCCGCGACCCAATTGAAAAGTTCAAACGTGATGATATTCAAAACGATATGAAACACAATAACATTAACATTCCTACACATTTTTAGCCCCAAAAGACTAAAAGTTGGTTATCCCTATACATTTGTAGCCCCAAAAAGACTAAAAGTGGGTTATTCCAAATGTAATAGGAGCAAAATGTCAGGCAAATGCCACCAGAGGTAGGGTCTTTTTGCTGGGGACGGTCTCGTTACGCGTCGCCACTTGCGTTCTGGTTTTATATTAACTTGTGACTTATGGAAAGGGATATTTATAATATAAAGGATACAAGTTAGAAATATTGTGAAAGGCCAGACTTGGCGCAGAGGAACAAGCGACTCTAAGCACGATATGTAGTGAGTTCGATTCCGACTCGTGGAAAATGCAGTGTTTAACATTTTCATTTCTTCGTTCAGGTAACGAAGCAAAGCGCTGCGTACAGTTCCACCACGCAATACTTCCAGAGTTACGCGGAAAGAGGTGAACGGAAGTGTCTTAATAGGACCGAAATGAGTAGGTTCCCTGTTGGTAACTTATTCCATGTGGGTAGTTGTGCACTGTTAATACTTTAGGTTCTGTAACTTAAAAGTAATAACATAAATGTTTTATCCCACATTTATAGCATATTAAACATTTTATGATATCGTTTATTAAAATTTTAACGAATAAATCTAAATATGTGTAAAAACTTGTAATAACTGTATTTACATTTAAGCCAAAAGGTTATCAAACGACCTTCGTCTCTTCGGTATGTGGGTCAGATCAGCGCGGGGCTTCTACAATACGATTGAATGAGATTATGCTATCGTAAATTACCATGAATCGCCAAATTTATTTTATAATAGTAAAAAAAGCCTCACTGTATGCCGCACACAGCAAGATACGCAGAGGGAACCAAGTGTTAAAACACAAGTGTCAAAACATTCCGTTCTCTGCTTTCCGCCGAGTTCTGGAGAAAAGTGTGACTGTAAACGCGACAGGTTGTAAGTTCGATATTCACTCGAGAAAAAGAAATATTTAATATTTTTATTTCTTCGCCCTGGTGTTGAGACAAAGGGCGGCGGAGTTCTGATTTCCGCCACTCAACACGCAGTGCCTCCTGAATTCCGCGAAAAGTAATCCCTCTGCCTACCCTGCTGTGTGCGGGATACAGCGTGAAGCTGATATAATTTTTGATTTATTATATTTAAATAATTAAATATGAAACTTTAAATACTAATGCCATGATAACTGGTGAAGTCAATATACTCCTCCGCATGGACCATGTTAGTCACTTCGTTTGTACGTATGCGTAGGAAGACAGTAATGAATGGGCCACTGGGTCATTAAGCAATTTGTGGTTTTATATTTGAAATTTGATATCAAATATAAAATTTCAATTGCAAGAATCTAATTTTACAGCTTAAATATTCAATACATGTATAAAATTTAATATTAGTAGGTAAATAAATAGATATTTGTATTTATTTAAATTTATAAAGCACATACGTACAGATTTCTTATAAAATAAATAAAAAAGAAAACAAAAATTAAATCAGCCTCACGCTGTATCCCGCACACAGCAGGGTAGGCAAAGGGAACCTAGTTTAAAGACACTTGCCCACTTTCTGCCGAAATTTGGAGGCATTGCGTGCTGAGGGGCAGAACTCAACGCCGCGCTTTGCCTCGACACCAGAGCGAAGAAATGGAAATATAAATGTAAATAAATATTTCACTTTCTCGAATGGGGATCGAATACACAACCATCGCGTTAGAGTCATGCGCAAGCGTACCCTTGTGCCACTGCGCCCTCAAATAAATAATTGTAATTATTTTATTTTGAAAAAAAAAAACAACTATTTGGAATGCATTTACTAATAGTAATAGAAAATTTAAACAGAATGTATATGCAAGTAAATAAAATGTGTGAGTGAAAGAATGATCAAAAGATAAATGGTTAAGCGGCGTTATCAACTGTGGGTGATAAGGCCGCCTTTACACCATTTTGCCTTTTCTTTTTTTCTTGTATACTGTTTAAGTTAATTTATGTTTGTTTTATGGTGTAACAAAGCTTTAAATTAATTAATTTATTTATTAATCAGTATCTAACTAACTGAATGAATGTGTAGTTGAATAAATAAATGAGCTAAAGACTTATTAAGCAAATGGTATACGCACACAAGCAAGTAAAAGGCATAGGATGACTAGGTATAGAGAACCTTATGTTAAGATCCTTGTCCCTCACTCTCCGTCCAAAAAAGCTTAGTCTGGCAGAACGGGGAAATAAAAATAATTTAAATATAATATATATTTCCCTCGAGATGGAATCGAACCCACGTACATCATATTTACAGTCAGACGCTGTTCTACAACGACATTTATATAATTAATAAAATAATATTTATAATAAATGTTATATATAACACATAAATACCTCTTTGCCTTGTAGGTATATAAATAATATTTAATGAGGTATAATCAGCTGTTTGAGTGATCATCGTTCATATAGATAGATAAGATGGGACAAACTGAGATCATTGACTCCGCATACAAATCCAGCAATAGTATAAGTTATTTTCATTATAGAAAATGCATATTGGGTAATTGTATATTTATAAAGCAATGCTTAAACTATAGATAGGTTTCTCTTGTCCATCTTCATTTTCCGTACATAGGCAGGCACAGGGAACCTTGGAACCTAATATTAAAACAATGCACACTTTCCTTTTTCACTGTCAATTTTAGAAGCATTACGTGTTTAATGACGGAATTTTATGTCACGCCTTGATTTGTTACCGGAGTGAGCAAATAAAAATATTTCTCTCCCGCGAATGAGAATTCAACCCCCAACTGTCGCGTTTATCGTGACACGCTTGTGCCCCTATGACGGCGCTATACGCCTCCTTACACAGGAGATTACGGTTACTTACTGATGATAAAAAAATATGCTAAAAAAAATCAATATTGTAAAACATAAAAATAGACTGGGCTAAAAGCTGTACATTAGCTATTTGAAGATGAATGCGTTCAGGTCATACTGATAGGATATGGTTAAGGGTTAATCCAAAATGAGTCAAATCGGTATATATGAGTCAAAAATGAAACAATATAAAAATAATAAAATATTAAGCGCGTAAGTTGTTTATTAATTTTCTAACTAAATTGACGACAGAACGAAGTTTTTAATAGTTTTTTATATAATAAGATATCCTTGTATACATATGGTGAAAGCAGTAAATATAATTAAATAAGTTAATTACAATTAAATATTAGAGATCCGTTAACGCAATATGTCAAATTACCAGGTGGTCGACGGTGGAGCGTGTCGCCGGACGTTACTCGTACCATATGGGGGTTACTTGTACGAAAACTCAATTATGATCGTATCGTACGATAACATAGAATATTATATGTAGAAATGCCTAATAATTTATACAATTTATTAAATATTATCACAGAATTGAGTGACACATCTGACAACTCTGACACATGGTTAACCTATAGCCTTAATAAATGGGCTATACAATGGTAAGGGCTAACGGGCTACAAATCACTATTTCCTTAAGATATATTTACAAAAGAGCCACAGATCGGTGGAATATTTACGTCAAAATTACAAATTCAATAAAGGTCACTAATAGTGATAAGGTTGCCTTAACATACTACCTTTATTCCTCTATATAAGTGTTTTTTTTATTTGTTATTTTTGTTTTTCTTGTGAACTAGAGATCTATCCATCTATCTTCCTTTGTTGTATTACATATTTACTGCTGAGATGTTCTCAATGTGCCCGAAAAAAAAATTACCCCTAACTGATATAAACACAAAAAAATCAAAGCTTAATATATCACATCACACGTATACCCACCCCTAAATATACCCACTCCAACATGGCTACCTAATTAAGTATCACCAAAAGTGTTTTAACGAGATTCGCTAAAACAAAAGTTATACGACAAACTAAAGGTTTAAATTAACCAGCCTCAGTCACAAACCACACCAGACGGCAAAACGTCCAAAACGTATTATGATGGGTAAATATAGAATAAAGGGTTAGGAGAAATGGGTTCCGTACGTAGATTTATGAACGCGGCTGACAAGTGTAAAAATAACAATTTCAATTTTAATTTAGGGACGTTAAGTGAAAATGGACACTAGTGAAAGTTATTGATAATTCTGGGGTGTTTTTTAGAGTGGTGGGTTATCTTGAAAGTTGTCCGTATATAAATTTGATTTTTTTTAGCTTAAGACAACTTTAGTCTGCGTTGGACATTGCGTTTGGAGTGGCGGAACTCAACGCCGCTGTCTTGCTAGAACGGGAAAATAAGATCGGTACATTTCCCGTAGTTGAGATCGAATCCACAGCCATTGTGTTTACATTAAATCACTGTTCCACTGCGCCACATTGTTCACGTGTAAATTATATAATTTCATATCCAGCACGTCATTCTCAGATTCAGACATATGCATCTTTATAGCACGAAGTGGATATTTAAAATGTACAGCTCCTCAACTTCTACAAATAATTTCTTAAATAAAAAATACTCTAGTCCAAATATATAATTTATGTATAAAAAAAATCAGCTTCACGCTGTGTCTCGCACACAGCAGGGTAGGCAGAGGGAACCTAGTGTTAAGACACTCAGTTCCCCACTTTCGGCCGAATTCTGGAGGCATTGCGTGGCATAACTCAAGGCCGAACTTTCCCACGACACCAGAGAAACAAATAGAAATATAAACGTAAATAAATATGTCACTTCCTCGAGTGGGGATCGAACCCACAACCGTCACGTTATAATCACAACCTACTACTTACTGCTGTGCTTAAAAAAATCAAACTTCAATCAGCAATATCTCAAGAAAAGCTTACAAGAATCCCATAAAAAAAACACAGTACATCTAATCGCTACGCAAGTAGGTACAAGATTCAATTTGTGAATATTTTATGCGAGGCAATAACCAATCCATCAACGGTTAATTGACTATTAATATTCCAATGAAATAAACATACGCCGTCCACCGGTTATCAACGCTTCGAGTGAAATGATACGTGGCTGATTGATAAAGTGCCCTCGTCGTGAATCAAACCCGTTATAGTTGATTATAAATGAAAAGCGGGTAATTTAATATATCCTTGTTTTCAAATATTAAGATAAATTGCTATACAGAAAAGATATTAATTTGTTGAGGCTGTCGTGGCGCAGCATCACAAGGGTGTGACTGTAACGCAACGGTTGTGGGTTCTTCCCACTCGAGGAAGTGAAATATTTATTGACGTTTAAATTTCCATTTTTTCGCTCTGATGTCGAGGCAAAACCGCGGCGTTGAGTTCTGCCACTCAACATACAATGTTTCCAGAATTCGGCAAAAAGTGGGGAACGGAGTGTCTTAACACTGCATTCCCTCTGCTTACCCTGCTGTGTGCGGGATACAGCGTGAAGCTGATTTATTTGATTTTTTTTTATCAATTTGTTACTTGGATGAATTAATTATTTTTTATCGCACCGCACTGGAAAATAAACAATAGTTACTTATTAAATTGAATTATCTATGAAAAATGTAAGTATATTTTGATCTTACAGTATTCTCTCGAATGGGAATCAAACCCACAACCATTGCATCTATAAGTCACGCGCTGGGCACTAATGAAAGAAGAGAAAACTTCAACTAAAATACAAGAGTAAAAAGAAATATGGTTGCAAAGAATAATAACAAGGATATCTCGTAGATTCATATTTATGTCTGGAAGAAAGCAGGAAAAACGTACGTAGTAGGTATCTAGCTAGAATTTAAAAGGTATTTAACACCATATTTTTAAATACCACCTAAAAAATTTTTCATTTTTTACATTTTACATTAAGTAAAAAGATAACCAAACTAAAATTAAAAAAATAAACATTAAATCAGCTTCACGCTGTACTCCGTTCGCCATTAAACTAATATTTATTTATTAAAAAAAAATATATAAATTTTCATCTTCATATAAAAGGCTTAGTATGTCAGAGTGCTTACAGAGATCTGGATCAAGTGGCACCAATTAGGTAATTGCTCTGCTCAATAGAATTATGCAAACTGACACCGAATAGGTCAAACTCACAGGGGTTATTTGTTTATTTGCTTTTTTTTCAGCTTTAACCTGGGAAACCGAATGTTAAGATCTTCTTTCCCCACTTCTTCCACCGAATTCTTGAAGCATCAATTGTTGAGTGGCGGAACTAAACGCCTGAGTTTATCACCATATTTTCATAATATAAAATTGTAAAGTATATGTAATCAATAACAAAAAGTTGAGTAAAAATAGAAAAAAATATTAGCTATGTCTCAATGATAGTTTAACATAATATAAAAAATTAAAATAAATGAGATTTTTTGACAGCTACACAGAAGCTTTTTCCTGCATATCAGGGTAGACAGATAGAGCCTAGACTCTATCTAGACTCTACATGAGATATTGCATGTTGGGTGGCGGAACTTAACACCAGGTTTTATCCAGACCGGGAAGAGGAAATAAATAATTCCCCCGAATTGGAATAGAGCTCACAGCAATCGCACTTAAAAAATTGAGTAATTTAATAAAGACACTTAAATATCAATCTTCAATCACAACTCAATCACACACAGATGTAACTGTCACTATATACAGATATTATGCCATAAAGAACACGTTTTTATCGCCCACAACATCCCGAGCCCAGCTTCCCGACCATACCAAAAAGAAAAATATTAAAGGTAGAATAATCAAATTCGGAACATTTTATTGAGTAAACAATAGCTACTGTTTTTTAGGAAACACGTGCTATCGGTGGTTTTTTTATGTAACCGTAAAGTAACCGGTTTTTTTTTACATTTTTAACGTGTTATTCCCCAGTAAGTCAAGCAAAAACATTTTTTTATAAAACATATAAAAAATTGAAAATTGCAGGAATAAAGGCCGCCAAAATTACGAGGGTGCATTTTAAAATAAAAAAAAATTTTTTTTATTGATCTCTAATTATTGTTATTCAAAACAAAACTGACTGTACTTTTACAGACACACACTAACGCAAATCTTAGCTTAGGCCTCGCGAACTATATATAGCTACTGTGCTATTTATTATTAATCCTGCAAAACTTAACGTTTTCTCTTCATTTATATTATATCAGTGAGTCATACGTTAAAAGTACAATATAATATAAAATAGAAAAAAATCTTGACACACCTTTTTTATTTTCTACTTTTTTTTATAGCTTCACGCTGTATCCCGCACATAGCAGGGTAGATAGATGGAACCTAGTGCTAAGACACTCCGTTCCCCACTTTCTACATACATATATCCTTATTATACTAGTACAGTATAATATTAATGAAATATCCATTTAACCTACATCACAGCACGGAAGCTGGAGATTACAATAGCTTGACAATGAAATCGGCTTACAGGCTTAGAAATATCTCACCTCACCGGTTACTCAGATAGATAATACGATTTACTCTTTACTGGTTCAAAGAAAAATAGGTTAAGCCAAAGATAATGGGGAAATAAATATTCATGGGGTAAAAGATACGTATGTGCTTACATCTCATCTCATAGATATCTACTCATGGTATAAAATTAAATCACATTCCATTGATGTACACTTAGATGTTTCAAGCTGTACTGATTTTAATGTAGTTTTGAAGGTTTACATGAATAATATAAGAGTATAAGTATACCGTTTCTGAGAATAGCGTGTACAAACGCACAAACAAACAATTTAAAAATCATTGTTTTAGGTTCTATTACATTAACAAATGTCCCTAAAAAATACATTTTTCTCATACGAGTATATCTTCCATGTACCTACAGACAGCGAAGAATTACAATTTTACTATATATAGATATTAAAATCAAGTACAAATACCTGACAAGCCCTTTGAACTAACCGTCATGCATCAACAAACAATCTATCTGTACAGTCAGTCAAATCACAGCAACATAATTTACTCTTGTCTCGAGACGTCCATCCAAACCGTCTCTACTAAGGCTATCGTACAATCAATAGGTAATTTTGAAGGATGTATATCCTCGAGAATACCTTAGGGAATGATGGACAAGATAATTTAGGTTCGAAGTGATCGATCGTGTACTAATACGAGTATGTCCATATCTTTTATAAAATGTATGGACACAACAACTACAATTTTCACGATACAACTTAAATTTTCTTTGGATATTTTTTCATATTAAGCCACTGTAGCGTTCTTCTTCTCAGTCGTTGCGCTCTTGACAGAGCGGTCGTGGCCATCATGTAATCACGCTTTCGTTATTCTTGCCACAGTTTCACGCCATTTCCTTCTGTTGGTCGCCATTCTCGTGCACTCATGCAATTTACCGCCCACAGCTGATTGTACTTGGTCAGTCCGTCGCATGGGTGATCTACCTCTTGGTCTGGTACCATCTACTCTGCCTTGCACCACGATCCGCTCTATTGAGTCGTTTCCTTTTCCAGAGATATGACCGAAGAACTTAAGCATGCATTTCTGCAAGAGCCGATAGTCCCTCTTTTGATGCCAAGTTATACATGTAACCTAATTGGTTTACGAGTCATGAAGGACTCAAAAGTCGCTTAAAATGGTTCGTGTAACATGCACATTGCGCGTTTCCATGTTTTTAATTTGGCTCGATAGGCTAACGCGTGTCTTGATCTTTAATCCATTAACGGAAAAGTTACTAGTTATGCTAGTTTTGTCAACCTCCCATTCAATATGCAAATATATATAAAACAAGAAAAAATCTTGATAAAATTTTAACGTGAAACAAACAATACACAAAAATGCGTAAAATAAAAAGAAAATATTGTTTTTTTTAATATAAAGGAAAATTCTATATGAAATTGTTTAAAATTTTACTCTCGCTATTAAAGATCTGTGTAAATCTATTATTATACGAGAGGAACGTGACTAAACTCAGTAAACTACATTCGTGTCACATGTTGTCCAACGTAAATTATTAACTGGATTTCCATATAATTTTATATAGAGATAACGCAGTTAATAAGTATGATTTTCTTGTTTTTGCAATTTTATTAGAGCATAAAGTTTACTAGGGAAGTACACAGAGATAATTAACATGGAAAATAACAAGATTATATATAAAATTAGTGGAATTATAGTTGATGCTTTGATAGAGGAAATAATACGTAGATTAATAAAAGACTACTTAGATACAAGTTGTAACAAGCGTATAAGAATTTCGACGTAGCTTGATGAGAACGTATGGCTCAGTGGTCAGAACGTCTGGTTAGTTTCCAGGTAGCGCGGGTTCGAGTCATGCTACTTTCAAATTTTTATACGTTTTCTAATAAGTATTTTTCTTTCCTAAGTGTGGAATAACTTTAAATTTGTTAAAAAGCACTTTAAGGAATTGGATATGTTATGAACATACCTCCTAACCACAATAAAAGACAACTCTCTTTTTGGGCTCGCCGCAGTCGAGTAAAAAGTAGTGTTTTTAATAATAAAATAACTCACATTAAAGAAATGTGGCCTCAACCTTCCTATAGTATACTTGGCGACATCGGTGGTCAGCTGCTGGCAGGCGCACCCGAATAGGAACACGCCGACCACCCGGTACGCCTCCCACACCCAGGCGGGAACCTCTTTGCCGAGGATGACCCTTGATCTGCCGCCTCTGTAGTCCCGCAGTCTGATCCACTCGGTGAGACACATCTGGAAAGAAAATTAGATATTTATAATCTTTTAACAAAAAAAAAAAACGACTTCAACCCGATCCCATAATTAAAATGTTGCCAAACTCTCATCAAATTCCCTTAAAATGTATTCTTCGTAATTAAAAATGGGGACTTTAAATCGGTTGACGGTATATTTCTCGACCCTATAGCTCAATAGTATTATTCGTCCGTTTGTCGCGGACGTAGTTAATGCAAATTTAAGACTTATGCGGTTTTCTCATGGATAATATTTCCAGAAATTCACGAATAAAATGATACCACACGGGAACCAGCACGGGCATCAGCTTTCAAATAAAAAAATAATTTTTCTGTTCTGAGGTAACAAATATGAAAAAAAAAACAGTCGAATTGATAACTTCCTCTTTTTACAAAAGTCGGTTAAAGAAGTTTATTTTTCTTTATTTATTACTTGAAAAAACATTCTACGTAAGCGTGACATTCAAATAATTGCTAAAAGTAATGACATTTACATGCACGATTACTCAATTTTGCATGTAGGTAACAAAATTATATAATTACTAATGAATCGAGGCCAGACGTAGAAATACATATGTCCTTAGCATTGAATATAATCTATAATTGTAAAAGCTGTAACATTTTAGAGGTTACAATTTCAGAATTTAAAAAGTCATGGCTAAATGACCGTCATAAGAAAAAAGATTGTATTAAATGAAAATTAAATATTTGAGGCCGTCGTGTGTACCACGACAAATAGATGTGACTGGAATGCGACGGTTGCGGGTTTGATCCGCGGGATCTCGAGGGATCCCTCTGCCTGCTCTGCTTTATGCAGGAAACAGCGTAAAGCTGATTTATTTTTAATTTTAAAATCATATTATTTAGCCATTTTTAAATTAAATCGTCTATTTTTAAATATGTAGATATGCTTATAAAAAAATTTGCTGTTTACCACAACTTAATAAGCAAAAAACAATAAATAAGTTATTTGTGAATTGTAATAAAAGAGTATAAATCATGAAAGTTTATTTTTTATCTTTATCCTTATTTATTAACCATAGTTCCTTAATAAATATTTGCTTCACGCAAGAATAGAACCGATTAACACGTACCAAGAGCATGGTATTTTACAAAAATCATTTTAAAGTCAACGTATAGTTAAAGATCTTACATAATTATACCTAATTAATAACGTAATTCAAAGCAATAAAATTACATAATAGATATCAACTATTACATATATTTACAATGAAGACAAATCAATATGGGACGCGTGTATTGATATCGAAATAAATATGTATGTCTGTATGTCACATATATAGTTGGTATGTAATAACTATACAAGGCTATATTGATTGCAAAAAGACAATGTGCATTAAATTACTGTAAAACTAATAGCAAATTTAAATCTGATATGTAAAAGATTTTTTTTTATAAACATGAACATTATTTCTAACAAGAACAATGAAACATAAAAAGCTGTACAGACTATAGTGTTTTTCACTCCGTTCTCTCTGGCTACCCGCTGAGGATAAAAGCGTTGAAATAAAAAAAAACAATAAAAAGGAATAATTAAATGTGTTACCTTTTTTGTGTTGTTACTTTATTTATTTAAATTGATAAAAGTTTAATTATTTGTGGTAATTAATTAAAATAAAATTAAAGATAATAAGCTAATAAAAGTATTTTTGGTCGTATTTAACTAGCAGACAACATGTCGATTGGACAACATGTTGATTGTCGATTTATAATATTTGTAGAATAAACACGTACATTTTTATTCGAACTCATCATAAATCGTTTTTACAGTAGGTTAGTTTACCTTTGCTACATGTATTTATGATGTAATGTAATTAAAATTTAATAATAAATGGATATTAGGTATGAGCCTTCATTTTTACATTATTGCGACTTATTTGTAAATATAAATCAAATCAATTTAAATTTTCAAGTCAGCCCTCAGACTACATTGTGTTCAAGACGTGCCCTGCATGATTTGACTATGAATTCATAATACAAGCACTTTGTTTACGATTGACGTTTAAGAGAATGTGATGAAAATTTATAGTTTTGCTTGTTGCAGAAAGGAAAATTATCCAATAACGTGAAGTAATTTATATCTATATCTAACAAAAGAAAAACCATTCTAAAATATCACGTAACGGAGTGCAAACATAACATTCTTATTCTTAATCTTATTAAGCTTTTTGAAATATGCTAAAAATATAAAGTCATCATACAATTATAAATTAAGGCCAGACGTGGAGCAAGGACACACTGTGTGACTGTAAACGCGACAGGTTGTGAGTTCGATTTCCACTCGAGCAAATGATATATTTAATATTTCCACCTCAAAAGCTGGCAACGCACCAATAGCTCCTCTGGTGTTTCGCGGTGTCGTGGGCGGCGGTGATCACTTGTTATCAGGTGACCCGTACGCTCGTTTGCCATGCTTTTTCCATAAAAAAAATCCATTTTCTTCGCTCTGGTGTCGAGCGCGGCGTTGATTTCACCACTCAACACGCGAAACCTCCAGAATACGGAGGGAAAATGCGGAACGGAGTGTCGTATAACTAAGTTATCTCTGCCTACTCTGCTATGTGCGGTGTACAGCGTGATGCTAAATAAAAAAAAATAAAAAATATATATTTTTAATTCGCTGATTCCTAGACTATTCAGTGTCTGGAACACATTTTGCATAAACATAAAAGTCATGCCTCATTACGCACTAACAGTCTAATATCGATTGCCTACGGCGAGTTCTTCGTTGGCCTCATATAAAATTCTATTGAAATCATTCCTACATTTGATTATTTTATACAATTTTGATACAAGTATATGAAGGAAGGAAAGGATCTTACATATTATTATAACTTATCTTATTATTATTTTTTTATTTATTGTATTTATCCTGATGAGTTTCTTGCGCCGGTTCTTCTCAGGGTTGAGGCATTAACTTTAGTAAACTGGTGGTAAATTATTTGACGTTAAAAAAATTAAGAATGTAAGTTCTTCATTTGAATAAAATGATTTGAATTTGAATTTTGAATTAGTTAGGTCCCCTCTGCCCGCTCTGCTATATGTGAGATACAGCGTGGAGCTAAAAAATATAATTAAAAAAGTAAATAGTCTGCTATTTATTTATTGAACAGTACAAATTCTACATTTATTCAACAGTTACAAAAAATAGAATATAGGTTATCTATTTTCAGACATACTACAACGATAATTATCAATTTCCATGTTCCATTGCCAGCGCACATTTTCTTATCATTTGCAAGCGCTTCATAATTTTCAAATATTTACGTAATGACTTGTAATGATAACGAACACGTATACGACTCACCTCAAGATTCGAGAACAGCTAGACATGAATCTATTGATAACTTTTATTTCAATAAATAAAATAAACAAAAAGGTAATTTTTCAGGATATATATACATTTTTTGTAGCGTCACGCTGTATCCAACGCACAGCAGGGTAGGCAAAGGGAACCTCCAATAGAGCTAAGACACTCCGTTTCTAATTTTGCCGCTGAATTTTGGAGGCATTGCGCGTTGAGTCACGACACTCTATGCCGCGTTTGCCTCTACACCAGAGCGTAGAAAATTAAAATATAATGTTTCATTTTCTTGAGTGGCAATCGAACCCACAACTTGCCGCGTTTACAGTTAAACTTTACGCCTCTGCGTCACGACTGGTCCTAGGATATTTTTATATCATATTTTCTATGATTCACATTAAAGAAACATTGTCATACTAAATTATGACTTTACAGAAATTTAATGATAGTGACTCAAAAAAAAATAGATAAAAATAACAAATAATCGTGATATAACATATTTTTATCTTAAATCGTTTCTGCAACATATTTCTGCTTCATTTGTTTGTTTGATGTGTTAGCGGAAACTGACGTAGTGGTTTAATCAAACTCAGCGGCAAAAATTACTATATTTTGTATATGGTATTATATGTTATATATTGTAAAGGGGTGGTTCTTTACAATAACCTACATCTTGAGGAAATAATTAATAAAAACACAGCTTCACGCTGTATCCCGCACACAGCAGGGTAAGCAGAGGGTTAAGATACTTCGTTATCCACTTTCTGCCGCCGCGCAACTCAACGCCGCGCTTAACCTCGAAACCAGACCAAGAAATGGAAATATAAACGTAAATAAATATTTCACTTCCTCGAGTAGGGATCGAACCCGCAACAGTCGCGTATCAGTCACACCCTTGTGTCGCTGCGCCACTACGGCCTCCGGATGAAATATTAGTTATATAATTATTTAATTGTCGACAAAAGTTACACCAACAGAAAAGAAAACATATTATAGAACAAATTATGTGTAGAATTATATTTAAAGTTAAACACCACATATGAAACTAATAGTTTTTATTAAAAAAAAGCCTTAAGACGCGTCGTTCCCATTACTTCCATTTCCCGTTTTCCTGTCGAATTCTGGAAGCATTACTAGCAACTCAACGCCGCGCTTTGCTCCGACACCAAAGCGAAGAAATGAAAATGAGATTTAAAAACTCGATTTGGCTACGCGTCTGATATTAAATTATTTAAAAAAATAAATACAAAATAAAATATTCTATTTCATATCGACCTCTAATGAAGAAGACGTCGCAAGGATGAGATCTATAAACGACCGCGTTAGTCGTGTCTACAATCTAATTACTTATATGCAAATCGAGATTGCCAATATATTGCATGTACTCGTGTCACGGCTTAATGTACCGTTAAGAAGAAAATGGGAAAAAATATATTTCAGATTCACGCTGATTCCCTTATGTAGCAGGATAGGCGAAGAAATTTAATGAGAGCGTATATCAAATATTTCATGTCCTGGAAACAATCCACCTGACTAAACCTGTCGTGTTTACAGCCAGACGCTTGTGCCTCTGCGCTATGACTGGCCTCAATAATTAGTATTACTTAATATTAATATACTTTTTATTTACATTTAGTTAGCATAATGCGTTTCAAGAAAATTGTATATTTGGAAAATTAGCAAAGATTACTAGCCCAAAATGAAGATTGACAATAGGTAGGTACTATGCTAACTTAAATATTGCGAACGTAACTTAAAACAGATATGCATAGAAAAACTAACGTTAAGATACTCGCTGCAATTTGCCAATCAAAGCGGATAAAGAAAAATAATTTAACTATAGCCCGACCGGAGTTAATGACGGAAAAGTGAGTGGTAATCTCCTCTATGGGAGAACTAGGTTGACCTTCGAAAACACAACATCAAGGATACTGGAGAAAAGTCACGTAAAAAGCATGAGCATCCCCCGGAGGGTATGTATGAGGAGGTTGATGACAGTGGACGAGGCATAAGAGGTATGTAGAGACCGTAGCGTCTGGCGCTCCGTTCACTCTGACCACCCCGCTAGGGATAATGCGTGAAGTTATTTATATATGAAATATAGACTTTCCAGTGAACACCTCAAGAAATGGATAAAAATTAAAATAAATTATTTATTGCATTTATTTAAATAAAATTCCATACTAAGTTATTACTTTATTCTGCGTACGACTGTACACTTGATATATTCTAATGCAAACACGTACCAACGCTGAATACTACTGTGTAAATAAGAGTGCACAATGACACAAATACATATTCATAGGTATTCTAGATTTTCACTCTATTTTTTAGTTCTCGTGCATGTTGCTGCAGATGGAGAGAAACTAGAGATAAATTATCCCATTTTTCACTTTTCACCTTTTAAGTTTAGTGAGGGAACGGAGAAAATAGAATTTAATTTAAAAATGAACAGTGTTTTATAGGCGCCAAGAAGGAATAAAAGCAACAACTTCAGTTCACAGCAAATACTAGATACTTCGGTACACAGCAGTCATGAATAAGGGAATCGGACTGTACGGCCGTTTAATGCCGTTTTCATTCATAAATATTTAATTTATGAATGAAAATAGCATCTCAAGATCGATCTCAGACTTGAGAGCGGTTTATAAATACGGGTCTATAAGTCTTGTCTACAGGTGTTGTGCTATCAAACACTACAGTATTTTTTAAATATTTCGTCTAAAAGGTTAGCTATTCATATAAATAATTTATATAGAGATTTTTTATTTTTTTTTATTATCTTTTGATTTGGTTTAGCGATGTTATAAATGCAGGATTCGAACCCACTTGATTAATCAAAGAGGCGCAGGCTCAAAACCAGCAAGGTACAAAGTTTTTGTCTTTTATTTTTTGTCGTGGCGCAGCAGCACAATGACATGACTGTAATGCGACGGTTTTGGGTTCGATCCCTACTCGAGGAAGTGAAATATTTATCTACATTTATTTTATAGAATGGAGTGTTATAACACTAGGTTTCCTCTGCCTATCCCGCTGTGTGCAGGATACAGCGTGAAGCTGATTGATTGAAGCAACAAAAAAAACAAAGAAGCACACAAATCTCAAAACTATTAACAAAAAGAAATGTCAAACGGATTAAAAGCTATAAAAAGAGAAGCAATAAGATGTATAAGTTAACTCTTATTTACGATCGAAGTCGAGTTTATTGGTACTGTGTGAGGGCGAGAAAGGATTACCGTTTGGACGCGACAACATAAATAAGGATCTCTTGGCTATTCCTGTGGTGGTACACGGATATAGAAGTATTGGAATGAATAAGTTTTCTTGAAAACATAAATATAACAGGTTCAAATCCCGTTACGTAAAAAAATTACAGATACGTTTTCTAAAAAACTTGTATTCTTTCCTAATCGTGGAATTAAATTTCAAAAATGTTGTAAATAATGAAATTAAATTTATATTTATTTTGTAAGCTTCCCTTAATAACTAGCAGACATGCTGCTATGTTCCCTTTTCACCCGAATTGAAATCGTTGCGTGTTCAGTGGCACTCAATGTACTTTAGGGGAAAAACCAAATACCAATATAAAATCACTTTTTACTGTATGTAGGTATAAAATGATAGGGTTAATAATACTTAAAAAAAATTAAACCAACATTACTTTTAAGAGTATTAATATATCTTAACTTCACGCTTTATCCCTAGCGGGGTAGTCAGGGAGAACGGAGCGCCAAACGCTACGGTACATACCTCTTTCGCCTCGTCCACTGTCATCAACCTATTCATACATGCCCTTCGGGGGATCCTCTTGCTTTTTATGGAACCATCCTCCACTCTCTTACCTCCCACTTTTCCATCATAAATCTTTTTTGCCATTCTTTCATCACTCATTCGTTCGACGTGCCTAAGCCAGCTGAACACGAGTACTAATATGTTTCCCAATTCTTCGTGATATCATCATTGTGCAGTGGTAGAGCAATTGACTGTTGACGTTATGGTTGTTTGTTCGATCCCCACTCAGGGTAATGAAATTCATTTTTTTTTCCATATTCAATTCAAGCAAACCCACGGGACAAAGCGTAACAATAAAATTGCCACAACATACATACGCTATATTAAATTACGCGAAACCTCAATAAGTACAAATAATTGCATAAGCACCTTCTCTGTTTGCCGTAGTAAAACACACTAGAGAGATTTACATACTTAACAAAATGACAAATACCTAGAAAGATACAAATAAAGAGAACGGCGTCGTTCAGTGGGATGCGTGTGACTGTATACGTGACGGTGGTGGGTTCGATCCCAGGCGAGGGTAAATAAATTATTAAATGCGTACCTCTGGTAACAAGAACAACCAAAGCGTTCGGTTCCACTACTTAAAAAGGCTATGTCTCGTAAATTGGGCGGAAAGGGGGGATCAGAGTGTCTAAAAATTAGGTTCCCTCTATACCTATCTCGCTTATTACTATCGCTTATTAAGCGGGATAGGTGTAGAGGATGAAAATGTTATTAAAAAAAACAAATAATACGCGAGATTTATCTAAATGATTACGACATACGACATCAAGTGCTCGACGCAAACATTGTGAGTAAACTGGCTGACATTAAACTGATAGCCGTGAAATTTGCAACGCACTGATAAGAGCCTTATTTTAAGATCGTGTGTAAATTTCCTGATGTATGTATCATTACTTGTAGTATTCTATTATAACGCTACTGTGGAACAGTTACGACACGTTTGACGTGATGAATGTAGTAGATTTGAATCCTGTTCAAAAATTTTTCAATATATTAGGATTTTTTCGTCCGAGCCGTTCTCAGCCTGCCAGCTATAAATGATAGAAAAGCTTTTCTAAATAAGTGACAAATATACATTTGATGATATTATTGTAAAATT
>DWGR01000547.1:0-21599 GCA_018247715.1 Heliconius burneyi | reverse complement strand
CGAATTGATAACCTCCTTTTCTTACAGAAGTCGGTTAAAAAAAATATTTAAAAAGAGCACAAAATCAACCATATTTCGTAAATGTTAATATAAAATTTTACTTTACAGCTGCACCCAGTAAGCAGTAACGACAGCTGTATTACAGTGAACAAGACAAAGAAGAACGTCACAAATATCAACATAACCTCAGAACCGGCCAAAGCGAGTCCCAAGTCGGAAGTACAAGTGTTCCAAAAGGGACCAGACATAACAGCCATCGTAGCCAAGTTGCCTGGACTCGATACTGGAGAAACAAATTTACCTATAGTGAGGCCACGATCTAATGCATCAGGAGCTTCCTCTAGACTAGCAACATCCCCAAGAACTTCCCCAACTCCTAACAGAAGGTCTCACAGCTCCCACAGTTTAGAACACCGGGCTGGTCGAATGCGCCACTCCCTCTCCCATCACTGTATTCACGACTACACCACAGAAACAGATGCCGCCATTAGGATGATAGAAAGAAACCAAAGGCACATGGAAAAACAACGGCTTAAAGATCGATATAGCAGGTCCAAAGAAGAGCAATTCAGGTCAGATAGCGACTTGGACGCGAAAGAAACACAATCAAACTCCTGCGAGCGTCGGAACGAGATCAAAAAGGCCGCAGAAAGAATAGAAGAAAGTATAAAAAAGACGAACTGGGCGGAGAGAAAGACACTGTCGATAATTGAACAACTAAAAAGATCACAACGTCTCCGTAAAATGAAGAAAAACGAAAGCGTCGAGAATATTCAATTGGAAACAGAAAAGAACTACGTTTACAACCGAATAGATGGTAAAGTGCTGGAAAACGCGCACAAATCTAGCAGACGCTCATCAAAACACTCTCGAAGCGCTAAGTCATCGGAATTCGAGTCAGAATGTTCAGATTTCCCTAACGGAGACATCTACAGCAGCTCGCCGCGCCTCGACTACGGGTCCGAGAGCTGTTCCAGACTAAGCCATTATATAAAAAATGAGGATGAAATAAAAACGCGACCAACTCCACCGCGAAAGCCTCTAAGACTATCTCTTCACAAAGCTAGAAGCGCCCATTCATTAATAAACGGCAGTGAATCAGAAACCAATAGCCGACCGCCATCACAGAACGACGTGAACATGTCCAAGAGGCCCGTCAAGAGGAGTCACGCAGCGGACAGGTGGGTGCGAGAGAGGGTGCGAGACGGGGGCCGCGCTACCCCCCGACCAGCACGAAAGGCACTCAATGGTCTGACTTCCGCCCCCTCACACCTCGCATCTCCTACGCCGGCCGCTGATGACCTCTACCCAGAAACAATGCATGTCAGAGTTAACGGCAAAGTGCACACTGGGAAATGGTGTTAGCAGTTTAATGTGGAATAATGACCATAAGTGCGGATTTGAATCATTAAGACTTTGTATTAGTTAAAAAATATAATTAATTAGTAACTATAGATAAAACATAGATTTATAATTATGTATGCATAAAAAGCAAATGACACATGTCAATTGAGGCTTTATTTTTTATAGTGAATCTGTAATTTAAAGGCAAGTGTACATAAGCAGAGCACCCACCGGCAAATACTCACCTGTAAATGTATTTATAAATAAACGAATTATGGACAACTCTGCGTTGATTAAACATTTATTTTCTACCACATAAGTTTTTCTTCCTAAATCTAAACAGTCAAAGTTAAGATTAAAGAGGTTAGTTCTAAAGTTACTTAAACTGAGGCATAATCGTTCATTAAAGAATGCGTTTTTTGACACATGTGAACATGCGTTAGTTTGTCCACGCATACGATCACAAATCCACATAAATGTTTAACTTTTTAATCCACCAAAGTCTAAATGAAAATAATGAATTCCCCAGTGGGTATCGAACACACAGTCATCGCGTTTACAGTCAGACGCTGCGCCACTGCGTCTCGCTTTTGCACTTTCATGCTGATTAGTTTTTAATATAGCAGATAAGCCCTCTTCTCTTGCATAAAATATAAAATATACGACCTGATCGTCAAAGGGGAATAAGAACAAATAATTGGCTAGATCATTTGGACCACTCTTAACTAAATGGGAAGACGAAAGGAAATACATATAATTAATTATTATATATTTATTAGTACATTACTTACAATAACTGCCACATTTCGAATTTCGATTATCCAAACTATAATCGCAACAACTGAAGCAGAGTTATATCTATCCTCAATTGTAGTTTTAAACGTGTCTACATAATAATATAACTCATATTGAACGATTATAGTAAAAATTGTAACACTATTGCTTTAAAATAGATTAACAAAATATACACTTTATATAAAAATATCTTTTAGCAACTATTCTCTTGCTCTCAGTTGTCAGTGACGTTAAACGTTAAGCCAAAAGTCAATGATGTGGGTTCCTTTCCCACCCAGGATATAATTTGGTCACTTACCATTAAAAAATTTATTAGCTTTAAGCATTTCAGTTAAACCAAAGAAAATCTAGTGTCAAGTCATAACATGTTCATTGGCGTAACTCAACGCCTTACATTCCGTGTTGATTGACTGTCCCACAGCACCAAAATAACCTCAAATATGTATGATGTTTGTGAATATATAACTGTTTTATCATTATAATAGGAAAGGGCCCAAGAATATTGAATATCCTAATGTAATAATGAAATTTACACTAAAAACTCAAAAACACTTATAAACTAAACTATATTAAAGCAATAGTAATACAAGTTTTTATGATCACACCAAGTATTACACAAATTTTAATTTATGACCTATCTTTCAACCGAATTGTTAAATAACATAAAAAAATCGCACAAAAAAAGACAGCATATCGTTTTCCTTTATTATTTTTTAGTAATACAAAATAATTAACACTCTTTCATCAAAAATCAATTTAATCTTAATTCAAAAAGTAGACAAAAAAATTGTAAAATTTAGCTAGTACTTGGTTATGACGGCAGTAGAACTAGCTAGTAAGTGGAACACACTAATCTATTAAAATGCACTAAAATCTAAACTTAACTGTAGTTCTTTTTTTTTCACTTCACGCTGTTTTCCATGCATAGAGGGTAGTCGAGGGAACGTGTGAACCTAGTGTTAAGACACTTCATTCCCATTAAACACTAGAAGCATTATGTTCAGTGGCGAAACTCAACGCCGCGCTGTGCCTCATTACCAAAGGAAAAACAAGGAAAATATTGAATATTTTATTTCTTAAGTGGGAATTGAACCCCGAATGTAGGTTATTTTGTTTATTTAACTTGGCTTTATGTACAATATTTTCTCATTTTAAGAGGCATTTCTCTTTGCCTGAACCCCGTGAGTCTCATACATTATTGAAACGATTAACGAAATGCAATATAGTTTTCCTCGATAAATGGATTTTACAACGCGAAAACATTTTTTTATTTGATCCCATAAGTACCCGAGATTAGCGCGTTCTACTGAACAAATTCTTTCATTTTAAAACTAATATATAAACATAGGTTTTTTTCATTCAATATGAGAATGAAATTACCAAGAGTACCATTTTTTCAAATTAGACTGAAAAAATCGAAAAAAAAGATCATTAACAACATATCCAGTGCAAAACAACAGTAATCAATAAACAATTTTCTAAATATTAAGGTTGCCCCAAATTCTAGACATATTTTCAAAAACAATAAGAAACACTCTTTACATTAGATTAGTGTGCTACAACTCTATTTAAGTAAACTGTTAAAATATTTTCTTTTATTATAATTAACTTTGTAGCAATATTGCAAAATCTTTGTGAAATATTCGGTCACAATGCATTCCATGACCTATAAATTATTCTGCTATTTATAAACATCAAATTTATATGAAAATAGAACAACAAATAGTATTTTTTATTCCATTTGAATACAACGTAATCTGTTAGCACAGAGAGAGAGCAGTTAATCTTAACTATAATTAGTTATTTGTATAAGCAAGGCTAAATTAATATTTCTAATATTATAATAGTAGAGACAAAATTAACTAAATGCGAGTGCTTCTGAATACAAAAATATTATATAATCTAATTACAAACATACTATTACAAACGTAAATATAACCTCATATATAAAAAATATCTTCCCATGTTAACTTGATGTTCATAAACAACAAAATAACCAACTTATATACATATTTAATAATAATATGACTCACTATAAATCAGTCGTTTCTAGTAAATTTTCAATCTCAGAAACAATAAAAGCTGTCATTTACATAACATATTTGTAAATTGTAATCCTACTCCATTATCATGACACCAAAAGATGACTCGAATATTGGTTGCTTCTAGAAATTTCTTTAAAACTCGAAGCAACGACCCAAGTTGACGAACCTGGTTGAGAAAAAGAAGTAAATATATTAATATTTATTGAGTGGGACTAAAATTCTTAAAATATTAATTACACTTTACATCTAATTTAATTACATGATTTGGTTATTATTAATAAACATTGCATTAAAAATAAGTCTTCATGTTAAATTTGTAAATAATTTTTAAAAATGTTCTAATCAAACTATTCATATTAGCTATTCGCCCTTTATTTAAAATCAACATAATTCTATAAAGAATAAATTCGCTTACGTATGTCAAAAATTTATATAAAAATTTAAATGTTTTGTATAGATTAACACTCATAACTCATAACTATACAATATATATTGTATACGCTTACGATCGACGAGTCGTGTCCGCATAAAAATTAAGTGTTTTAAACTTGCTGAAAATAATCAAAAATAACAAAATATACTAAAATCGAAACTGCGCAGCCTACAACTTTGTTCAGGGCGGCGGCAAAGACGTCGTGTCTTTACTGTACCATATAATAAAAAAAATACAACTAACTTCTTAAGAGCGTGCGGCAATGGCAGCTCCCGAACAGCTTGCTTCATCAACAACGACAATCTGACCCTTCTGGCATCACCTCCCTGCGCCACCCTTCGCTTTCTCCGCGCGAGGTGAGCCCGGACACACTCCTCTATATCGGATCCCAAATCGGGGGAAACGTCCCACGTTTCCCCCGTTTCCGTCTCCGTTTCCCCTGCTTCCGCTTCCCCGGGTTCCGTTGGTTGTGACGGCGTGCGGCGTGGTGATCCGCATCCGGCTAGAACTGTTGTGTACATATATTTAGTTAATATAATCTCTTTTTTACCGTACAATCTCCTACCTCCGGCTAGAACTGTTGTGTACATATATTTGGTTAATATAATCTCTTTTTTACCGTACAATCTCCTTCGTGTGTTTTCCATACAACGTGACATTGGCGAAGTGATTAGTGCTCAACTGGCAAGCTCGAAACGCCATAAATTAAGAACGGAATTGAACTCATACATTTTATTAATTCATAGCTCTTCGATTAGCAATTAACGAGAAACTAACGAACCGCTCGCGGCTTCGCCCGTTTGTACGACAAAATTATTTGTTTCTTCACCTGAATTTCATATGTGATCTAATAACATTATCATTTTAAGGACAATATCCATACCTGTGAAAACTAAAGTTTCAGCCTATTCAATTTTATATTTAATAATAACTATTTTGTAGTAATGTTGTCGCATGCAATACCTTATATTGACATAAAATTTGTTTGTTAACTGATTTAAATAAAAGTAACACTAAATGTTAAGAGAAGTTTGTCAAAATACAATAGTGAACACTTCTAAAATAAGCATACTCAAACACATAGGCAAACAGACAAAAATTAAAAATATATTTACTTTTAACAAAAATAAAAACCGACTTCTAGCAACGAACTAAAAAGTAACACAATAATTTTACAAAGATTTTGTAATTTTGATGTCGGTGCCAAGTAAAACAAGCAAACAAGCTCAGTGAGTTCATATTGTAGTAAAGTCGTTGTAGCATTAGCTTAACACAGACTTAAAAATTATAAATTCTTTGTGTTTTCCTTTTTGTTAAAAATTAATTTATTTACGATTTTCAGTGATGAGTAGACCTTAAAATGATGCTTCTTAAACAAATGGTGGTGGTGGTGATGTAAGTGGTTGTCAATTTGTGGCGGATGTCCTATGTAAAAGTTCACCTAATTAGGTGCAAACACAACATGCAAACTAGCATTTTGGTATAGTGACAAGAACATACAAAACTATAACATACAATAAACAAAAATATTCGGGAGAATTTAGAACTTCTCCCTTTTTGAAATCGGTTGAAAACGAGAACATCCTGCAACAGCGGGGAATCTTACTTCTCACATCAATTTTAACAATGTTTTCCTTGTAACTATTGCTGTATAAATAATTTTTACCAAAATAAAAACAAACATTTTGAAAAATGTTTTATGTATGGAAAAATATTTAAATCGGCACCAAATTTTATAAAATTTTAAATTTATACTCTTTCAAATATTTTATTGAACACGTGTTTCACGGTTTTTTAGTATTCACCCCCTAAACTGAAAATAATTTCATAAACATATTTAATAAACATTCCTATGGTTCAAGCGGGCAAAGCCGCCCAGGTCGGCTAGTAGCATTATAGAGTGGAAGAGTTTGTTTGTTTGATAAATAACTAAGGGACCAACTCAGGTTGGAATCGACGAAGGCTATAAGGCACATTACATTACATTACATCACGTCTATTGAGAATGGTGAGATCTTAAATTACCCTATTCATAGAATAATTATACAATATGAATTGTCGCAATTTTTTAAAATGTTATTAAGGTTTTCCTTATATTTAACAACATAACTAGATTGTAAGCAGGCGTACAAGAATTTCGACGTAGCTTGATGAGAACGTGTTTATATACATATAATGAAGTTTCAATTTTAAACATGTACAAATATGCCAAGAAACCGGACGAGTGCGAGTCGGACTCGTCCACGGAGGGCTCCGCACAAAAATTAGAAACCTGGATCTTTTTCTGAGATTCAAGCTTAGCTTAGCCAGAGCTTTTTCATCTGATACTTGAACTAGCAGCTTAATACCAAATTTTGCCCCCCCTTTTAAAGCTATTATTTTTTTTAATTTAACCACAAATGTATAGTCTTAAAAGGTATGGAACTCTTAAAATAACAATAAATAAAAACACATACCTGAGGCATTATCAACCCCTGACCGCTCCGACTGATCACTCTCAGACTCACTCTTAGACTTATCCTCTGACGAGGTACTGGGGGTCATTTCCTCTATACCGCTATCCAGCTTTCTTCTTTTCAGCTTGGTCTTTTCTTCTATCTCATCTTCTTCTTCTGTTCTACTCTCTTCCCATTCCATCTCTGCTTGTGATGTTGAGGCTTCTTGAGCTATTTTTGGGCCTAAGTCTATTTCTACTTCTGATGGTACACCTGGCAACTCGGGTCTGGTGGGTCCCTGATAAAAATGATATATAGACTTTCATAATATATTCTAGAAACCTAAATAAGCTTTTTATGGTGGAGTGTTTCCCTAGATTCAAAGATTAGATTAGATGTAGATTCAAAATGTTAAGAATAATGGAATAGAAAATATAAAGAGAATATAATGAGGATGTAAGGCGTAGTGGCACACGTCTGATTAGAATATGTGACGCTTGAGTGGCACAGGGACGAAATTTGAAAATTATTTTTTGGTAGATAAAATTAATAGTAAAGTATACTAACAATACTTACATGTGCACTATCATCCCTCGGCCCTGATGACCTTGGATCTAAATGATCATCAAGTTCGTCAAAGCTGGTCTGCACCTCCTTATTAGACGTGGACGTTTCCCCCTTGCTCTTGTAAAACAACACCCGACATCCGGGGGGTATCCTTGGATCATCCGGATCGTCACTGTGGGGCCTTTTGAGACGCTTGTATCTCATATTAGATGACCTATCTGGCCTCTTGCGAGGTCTTGGAGGTCTCGTATCCTCGGAGTCTGAGGTATCACGTGGATGGTCCGATGAGTCGGATCTTGGTTCAACTTGATTGTTATTCTCTGTTTGTTCGTCCGTCTCTTGTTCTTCCTCATTTTCTTCTTCGTCGTTTTCATTTTCATTCTCACTTTCGTCTTCGTCGGAAGTGTCGGAATTTGAATCGACTCTGTCAAGCCGTAACGCGTCTGCTAATCGATTGTGCCCCATGCTTATGACTAAACTGAGGAGTGCATTCATTTCATTGCCGCCACTGTCACTATCCAAGTCGTGAAGGACGTTTAAGCCCTCTGTAAAAGAAATATTTATCTTTTTTACCTATTTTGCATTTAAATTATAATTACACAATTATGAATGGGGTAAATACTAATTTGTATAGAATATAATATTGTAAGAAAACCTAATTTAAGATGCGTCCAAATCCATTGTAATCATTGATATTTCTATTAATTCTTATTTTATAAACATATTTTAGTATTTATTTTACGAACATTAAAATATTTGTGAGAATTCTCTTATGTCTCACAACAACTCACCAACAGAGCTCCCTGGCTCAATAGGTATACATATTCTACTAGGGCACACGGCGGGCGGCGGCGATCGCGGCACCTCGCGCAGCTCCGGGTGGCGGCGCAGAACGCCAAGCCGCATGGCGCGACGCACAGCCGCGCGGGCCAGCAGCTGTAGCTGGACTGGGGATTGATCATCTGTGGAAAAGGAGTTAATATATGATATTGTTGAAGTGGTGGTTTCTTGTTGCATTCTGTCAATTAGTATTCAAACACATTTCATCAGTTCATCTTAAACACACCATTTTCTATATATCACTTTAATTAATATAAATAATGAAATATTTTGTATATAGCGGAATATTTGAGGCCGTCGTGGCGTAGCGGCACAAGGGTGTGACTGTAACGTAACGGTTGTGGGTTCGATTCCCACTCGAGAAAGTGAAATATTTATTTACGTTTATATTTCCATTTCTTCGCTCTGGTGTCGAGGCAAAGCGCGGCATTGAGTTCTGCCACTCAACACGCAACGCCTCCAGAATTGGGCAGAAAGTATCGGAGTGTCTTAACACGAGGTTCCCACTGTCTACCAAGTATTTTACCAAGTTTAAGTTGTGCCGCAGCCTCTTCATCTGTCGGCGCACGGAGCGTTGTAGAGGGCACGTTGAGTAAATTACGAGATGTCCACATGTTTTCTTCTACACGACGAATTTTTAGCATAGTGCCGCCTACTGGCATCACTAGGATACCTCCAACCTAGATAAAAGATTACAATATGCGTAAAAAAAGCGTTAAAAAGGCAAGTTCGTGTTATAAAAATATTGTATTGCAATACGTGTTAACATTCAATAATTGGGAGAATGAGTAATATAGATAAATCTAAGAAAATCGTATTAAAAACGTAATAATACACAATTCGACTTGATGTGGTTAAAAAAATCACTAGGTTAGATTGTAATATAATCAATTCATAGTTTCTTGTGTAAGTATATATGTAAGTATATATGTATATATGTCGTATGGCTAAGACATACTCGTATATACATATATATATATACCATGCCATGAGACATATATACATACATACTTATCTCTAACACCGACTCTCATAATAATATTATCATAGCGAGAAAATGAAAATGTTAATTATTTCATTTGCTCTCGTTTAATTTTTTTATCTATTTTCACGTTAACAGTCAGACTATTTAAAACATACCTTAACAAGCCTCTTGAAGTAAGTCTGATGTTCTTCAGGGCAGCCAGCACCGCAGTACACGCGGTCGTAGGCAGCAGTGTTTGGAGATAGACATAAGCCATTACCTATAAATATTATAGTATTTTTTAGTCTGACAAAGAGAATCTAGTATAAAGATAATGTTCTTCAATACACGAAATTCGCCACCTAATTCTTTTATTACATTTACAATATACCTATTCCACGAAGTTTTTTTAATTGGATGGTGAGAAATTGTGGGTGCCAAAGAACCCATTTTCCCATTTGGTGTTAAAGGGTCAGAGATACTTTTTTAAGGTATTTTTTCCTTACCTCTGTAAATCTATTGTTGCTCATCTTTATGTTTGAATTCGTTTGAAACTAATAAATATTTATCAAATGTCTTTTTTACTAGAACCAGACATAAAAAAAATATTAAGAGAGCTTCGCATCCCTAATCCTCAATTGTAGTCATACCTGGTACAGGTTTTAATTACGCCACAACGTAAAATATCATTCTTAAATACATACATAAGTAAAAATTAAATTATATTCACATAAAACGGTATTCTTTTATATTCAAACATCAATTTTGAGAATAACCACAAAGAAAAGATACGTGTTCTTATCAATTAATTTATAGCTAGTATAATCTGTTTGTTCATGTAAAAGTAAAGATTCCATTTTTTTTTCTTTTCACGCACCTACCGCTTTTAACAAGGTCAACTAAAAAAATCCTCTTTCACTTTGCGTGCTAGGTGACGAACAAAATACCGCCTTTTGCCGAATAGTTTCAAAATTTTGATATTTAAAAAAAACTGAAAGTTTCTCTATAAGGAAAAATGAAATTTGGGTGGTGGTTACTTTGGTCGCCATTATGTAAATAAGACACATGTTTTTCTTGGGAACAATATTAGAAGTGACGTTAAACTATTTCCAGCCAGCTAATTTTATTAAAATGTTATTTGTTTCTCGTAAACCATAACTATCTTGTACATGTATACAAAAATCTTTTACTTAATATTTGTAAAACAAATATTACAATAGACCAAACAAAATATCTTGCATCCACTGAAATGTATAGACATTCAATGTGTCTGACAAGATGACAAACAAAACGGTCTGGCAACTGGAATATCATTAATTAGTAGTCACCCAAGCATTTACATAAATAAAATTAAACTTATATTCTACGACACTATATATATACGAGTATATATATATATACGAGTATATATATATATATATACACTTACAAGTTATGTGGGTTTACAGATGTCGGGCAGGGGTTAAAACCGTGTTAATAATTTAATATACCTTATTTACCCCATAGTTGCCAAAGCCGTCGCAATTTCATAATTCTTGATAATACTTACCGGTATTGCCAGTATGCACAAAGAAACTTTCAGGTTTTAGACCATAACGAAAGCCTGGCTGCTTTTGGCTCACTCTCTAGAATAAGACCGCGACAGTAGAAAAAATACACAAATTTACCTAAATGATTTTCGAACCCGTAAAACCATTACGTGACACAGTACATATATAGCGCCAAAATGATTACCAAATGCGCCACGACGCTGATAGATTATACCAAAAAATATGTCAATATCTCAACTAACACAGTAAAAAATCTACATTGTCCATATAAAATATTCATCTAAGTTGTTTTTAAACTACTTTCACGTACAAAACACGAAATAAATCACGCTGCTATTGCATAAAATCAACACGTCCATGTTGCGCCACCACTGCGATATACCATTCAAAAAGTCTCTTTGTGCATATTTATTACAAAACAAATTGTTGCTTTTAAAATTATAATTAAAAATAAAAAATATTTTGCCACATAGTGGTGTGGTCAGAGAGAAGCCAGTGTTAAAACACTTCATCCTTCACTTTCTGCCCGATTACAAGACATTATGTATAGTGGCAGAACCCTATATAATGCCATTGAAATGATTTATTTCTCCGCATGGGGATTGAAGTCAAAACAATTGTGTTATTGTCAGATGCTCCACACTCCACTGTTATTCTTAACAGCACTACTTGCTTATAAAATTATATAAAAAGTACTTGTATAGAATATTATAAGCACTTGTATATAATATTATAAGTAGTAACTAATAAGTAACTCAGACTCATTAAATATTTTAAAATGCTATTACAACATGTTATCACAAAATGTCCTCAATAATTCAAATTCTTACTTGCTACAAACAGCTATTTGCTCTTATTAGTTATCAAAAAAACAAGAAATATTTATCCAAATATATACCTACATATACTAATTTACATATATCCTATACGTATATACTCTATATTTATAAATACAAACTATACATTATATATAAATAAATTTAATATATAGATAAACATATATATAAATAAATATATACATATATAGTGCCGTTGTCTTGCTCAAGAGAAACAATAATACTGTCTGAATAAAAGTTAATTGTTCATACTAGCAAATAAATGTTTTTTGAGCTGGGATTTGAAGGACAGTAAGGAAGGACTTCTTTGGATAGGGATGGGTAGTTGGTTCCAAAGTGATGCGGCGTACACAGTGAAAGACTTATGGAAGAATTTGGTACTGCTCATAGATATCTCGAGCGCCGGAACGACGCACGACCGCCTAGAGCGTGAAGGACGGGGGAGAATATTAAAGCGGGAACATAGGTAGGCAGGGAAATTTAGGTAATTGAGGATCTTAAAAAGTAATGTCAGGATGTGCACATCACGGCGAAGACGGATTGGGAGCCAATTAAGCTGAGCACGAAATTGAGAGACATGGTCATGCTTACGCAGACCAAATACAAAGCGTATGGCAAGATTTTGAAGTCGCTCTAATTTGTTAAGAAGCTCCTCAGTCGCATCCAAACAGCAAACGTCAGCGTAGTCGAGAATTGGGAGGAGACGACATTGCGCTAGCATAATTTTGGTTTTGTGAGGGTGGAAATATTGGAAACGCCTAAGGGAATGGAAGGAGAAATGCATGCGCCTATTGATTGCATTGATATGTGGTGCCCAAGACATGTTACAATCAATGATAAGACCCAGATTCTTAACTTCGCTACAAAAGGGAATCGGCACTCCTGAGTAGCAAATCGCTGGCACAGAATCCCAGTTGATTTTTTGTCGAAGTCTTTTGCTGCCTATAATAATAGTCTGTGACTTTCTAGGGTTAATTAAAATACCAAAAGATTCAGCCCACGATTTAATAGCACCGAGATCGCGATTTATACTTTCAATGACTTCAGGCAATTCATTTAAATTACTATGACGGTAAAGCTGCAAATCATCCGCATACAGATGGAAAGGAGAGGTAATGACTTTTGAAATATTATTAATAAAGATAGAGAAAAGAAGTGGAGAAAGAACGCCCCCTTGGGGAACGCCAGCAGTGAGCTCCAGTCAAGTAGATGTGATATCGTTTGCTTTAACACACTGCCGGCGGTCGAAGAGATAAGAACGGAACCAATTTATAGCTCCTGAAGAAATATTGACTGCTTGAAGAGTGCCAAGAAATATGTCAAAATCAACAGAGTTAAAAACACTGCTAAAATCCAATAGTACCATTACAGTGAGCTTGGTGTTGTCCATAGCGCACCGAATGTCCTCCGTAATATTCAACACTGCTGAAACTGTGCTGTGGAAGGGGCGGAAACCAGACTGAAAGGACACATGACTACTTGAAGAGCACGAAAAGTATTCAGTATCATTTAACATACTGTTAACGTTACCATAAAATATATGAATAAAATAAATATATAATAACAAATTAAAAAAAAACTATAAACTAAAATATATACATATATACACCCACATATTTAAAAATATAGTATTAAAAAAAAATATCAACAAAATTATACCTGCACAAGCTGATTTTAAATACAACATTACACTAATCTTAAAATTACAGATTAAAACAAATTAAGTTATCTATTATACAACAACAAAACAGAACGTAAAACAAACTGATAGTTGAAAGCTGACATAACAAACATATGATATAGTAACATATGTCAAGGCGTAAAAATGTAAACAAAGTCACATCACAGTTAAATAAAATGAAGTGTTAAAAATATATAAAGTTGAAAGTTGGCTACGCAAGGAAATGTTAGCATACCCTCAATGGAGAAAATAATGTGACTATAATACATTATTAACCGGCCACATTGAAATGAATAAAACAAAGAAAGATTAGTTGCTAGTTGGTTTCGTTACAGATGTATTTTCTATTAATTGCTTGAGTTCACGTTGTGAGGAAATCTTGGTTGTCGAATTATTTGGCAACAGAATAACAATCATGCCATCTGATGACCAACATTTCCTAATGCCAAAATGTTTTCGTGCTGCAATGAACACCTCCTGGCGAGTTTTTGTGAGAAATTCTGTCACCGTTATCCTTGTACCTTTTAACATTGTTTTCGCCTTCCATACACTGGCACGGAGCTGGCAATTATTAAATCTAAGAAGAATGGGCCGGGCAGAATCTTTTTTACACCTAACCTGTGGCACGACTCAATTGTTGTGGACTTGATATCTGACATTTTTAGTTGGTTAGACAATAAATGAAGTATCGTCTGCTGAACATCTTCATTATTATTTTCTTCTAAACCATGGAAGAGCAAGATTTTTCTCTTAGATTGTGTTTCTAAGCAGTCCAAACCAGCTGCTACAAGTTCAATCTGCGACTTTAGCAAACCAAGGGTCTTCCACACAAAGGACTTGAAGGTGTTAAACTCAGCAGCCAAAGTTTTTACTGTGGGATTGGAGGCCCCAGAGCAGGATTGTGATAGATTTTTCTCGAACTCACCCATTCTTGAGGCAAACACAGAGGAGAGCTCATCCATATTTTTTAAAAGTTGATCCACAGGTGTATTCATATTGATATTAGTGCAGATAATAAGTGTGTGAGTGTGGTTACTATCAAGTTAAGCACAGGTATTTAAATTTTTAGTACATATATATACTTTTAAGAAATTTATAAAACAATTACGGAGCTGCTAAAAACGCATCTTTCTACTTTTGTGTCTACCCACGGAAAAAAAAATCCATATAAGAAATTTAAACAAATAGTAATTAATATATATAGATAAGATAAAAGCTGCTAAATCTGTAGCTTAATTATAGGAATATGACTCTATTTATTTTACACATTACCAGTAGAACAGCAGGTACTTTAGACAATTCCTAGGAATTTTATTCATTACCTAGGTCAAGTATGTAATAAACAATAATATTTGTTTTATTTTTACATTGCCTGGACTCCCCAGGATTTTCATACATTCCCAAGGTATTGTATAAAATACTGACATTATACATATTGACACATATAAATAAGAATGATTTATAAATGTCAAAGATATCATTAATGGTTCTTACATGTTACATGCTTTTTCCTACATATATCGAGGTGGTCTTGACACCACACATTACATAATAACAGCAGGGAAATGATAATACCTTTAATATAATTGTGGAAGATGTCCTCTGTTCTTTCTAACTATCCTATAAAGTGTGAAGCTTAAGAGTATATTTTATTATTAGACAAAATAATCACTTACCAAGAAAAAACTTAGGCACACAGAAATCAAAGTCATCCAAAACAGGTGAATTTTCTTTAAATTGGCCAATTTTCATATTGGCATATTCAACCACCGCTGGATGCACCTCCACTCCATGACTGATGCCTGACGTTCCAAGGATCAGGCCGGCTAAGGTATTGAAGTAGCCAGTCCCAGAGCCAATATTCAGGAAGGACAGGCCTGGGCTAAGCTCCAATCCCTCCATCACCTCACTATTGGGTAATGGAATACACTTGGATATAGAATCATAATATTCCAAGTCTAAGTGTGGGGTCCCCAGGAACACCCCCTGGTCTTGAAAAAAATCAGCTAAATGATAATTGACTATCTTCTCTTATTAAAATTGGGTAAAAATTATTTACCTCAAGTGCAATATTGTAAAATATTATGAATTATCACACCATCCACGTGGTTTGAAATTTATATTTAAATAAATCTCATGATATTATTATTTTTGTAAGCCATTGCCATCTTTAACTTAAACAGTAACAAATATATAACATTTAACTTATTATTTTTATATATTAAGCAAGTTATTTTAAACTTCATCATCATTTATATTGTATATTCCTAACAAAGTAACATTGAGGTCAAGCTATATAAATGATAAATAACATCACATGAATACTAAATCCACAAATACATACACGATTACTAAATTTGCAATGCCTGGGTGTATTTTAAAAAATGTTTAGATAGTGCAATTTGCAAAATTAAATTATAATAGGTTGTATTGTTTTTTATAATTTTACCTATAAATACATGGAGAAGACAAGTGAAGAAGCCCGTTTTTCCAGGCCAAGTCCTTATAAGCCTGATCCCGTGACTCAGGCGTCATAAAATCCGCACGATCTAAAGCACGAAATACTCTTTCAACCCCCTGCGACCGGATATAATTCCCGGTCACTAAATTGTCTATTAACTCATCGTTATTCCGCCCCGAACTTATTGCACCACCCATTTTTAATGATATTCAATTGTACTTGCACTGTAAAAGTAAATTATTTACTACTTCAGTTGATTATATATTATGTGACGTCAGTTGTTTTTTAACATATATTTTGTAAAGTACCAACAACTGGCATGAAATCTAATAATAAATATTCTCCACTAAACTATTAATGAACACTTAAGTTGACATTATAATAGAGTTTTGTTATACATTCGCACAAACTTGTCGTTTAATTTATGATATTGATATGATATACACAATTTTATTTTAACAAAATCGATAATTGAAGAAAGACCAACGCAAAATTAGACCACCACAGACAATAAATTGTGCAACCCATAAGTTATCATCACAGAACACATTTACTTTGGTTATCATTGATGACAGAATAAATAAATCTAAACTAAAAACAACAAGTTAGGTTTAACAATATAAGGGTTTATTCTCACAAAGTTTTATAATTTTACACAAAGTAATTAATTATCGTATGAAATACACTAAAATTTTATGCAATTTATGTCTGCTCTTTACAAAAAAATCTTTTAAAGTGCATATTATTTGCTGGTTAAAAATTTATTATACACTACTTTTTTTAAAATATATTATTTTAAATATGCAACCGTACTCTTATAGAATATTTAAGAACATAATATCAAACATCTGAAATACAAAGATAAGATTCACGAGTAAATATTAAAACAATCTGCAACATTTACTTATAAATATTATTTGGCAAATAATAAATAATATAGATGCTGAGTTTTATATTAGTTTTTATTGTCATATTTCATTCTTACGTGACTTACGTGGCTTTTTTAATGATTCGACATTTTTCTACAATCTATGATATGGTAGAATGGTGAAATTATATTTGACAGATTATCAGTCAAATTGGGGTTGGGGAGAATTGTAATTGTTTTGCGCATTTCTTATTACAACAAACCAATTCATCTATAAATAAATAAATTTTGCTTAATGTCGTGAAGTTTCGTAAGAAAAACGGCTTTAGTCTATATTCAAACGAATGTGTTGTGCGAGAATAAACTAAATTGTGAATTCAATAAGTGTGTTGTAAAAATATATGTTTTTTGTGACGTAATATTACAAAAAAAGTAAAATAATAAGTAGTACAATGGCAGAAACGACGGAAGCGAAGGCAAGCGCCTCGGCTCCCGGTGGTGACGCTGGTGGTGAAGAGGAGAGGCGCGATGAACGTATGCTCGAATGCAATATTTGCCTCGACACGGCGCGAGATGCAGTTGTTAGTATGTGCGGACATCTTTTCTGGTAAGTTCTTTACCTAATTACAAACAATTAGTAATGTACTATTGGTTTAATTCAAATACATATGGCCATTATACAATGAACCCATAAATATACTTGTATGTTTAAACAGCTTAAGTAATTTCGTAAAAACAAATTTATCTATAAAGCTAAACGCTATTACAGCTGGCCATGCCTTCATCAGTGGTTGGAGACCAGACCAAATCGTCAATCATGTCCAGTTTGTAAAGCTGCTATTAGTAAGGAAAAAGTTATTCCATTATATGGTAGAGGAAATACTAAACAAGAGGACCCTAGGAATAAGGTGAGCTTATTTAAAAATTAATACTCATTTTTGTATCATAATAATAATAAAGGAACAAAAACCTAAGCAAAATCTATTACCTATAGCATCTTCATGCCTTTATTCTGCATAACAGGCCTCACAGAGTGAATCTTGAATTTATTTTATATAATGTTGTCATATCTTTTTATAAATTTTATCACAAATATATGAAGTGAATTTTAAAATTGTATCTCAGTAGTTGTAAAATTTAATTGCAAAAAAAATATATATATATATATATATATATATATATATATATATAATGTTATATAGGAGTATTTTTAAGTTGTCTCAATGTAAAGCAGAAAAAAACCAAATAATCTAATAATAAACATAAAAGTCTCTGTTTTGTTATAAATTCATAAAATTTACTTTTTAACCGACTTCTGTAAGAAAAGGAGGTTATCAATTCGACTGTATTTTTTTTTATTACCTGTAGTTTAACATGGTGTGTGGTGACTATAAAATGCTTAATCTCATGTTTTGCATCCTGTAAAAATTTTGAGAAATGCTTTCTTAATGCTCCCCTACATTCTCCAAGGAATCATGCCAAATTTGAAGTTACTATTGCTTTGTGTATTGTAATAACCAGTTACAGAATCTCACATATTGTTATGATAATAGAATAATTTTAATATTCATTTAATTCCCATTGTGATATAAATAGCATATTATAAATAAAATTATATATTAGTTACCCATGGGCAGGTTAGCCTGCTTTCTTTTCTTAGAAAAATTGATTGGTTATATTCGTATGATTATCTATACTGAATAATACAATAGTATTATCATAATTTAAATTGTTTGGAGTTTTGTTTAAATAATTTTCCAAAATTTATCATATTTAATTAAAAATGTTGATTTATTTCACAATCTAGCATTCTGGGTTCTTGAAAAAACATGGTTAATTTGAAATCACAGAAAAAAACTTCAATCTTATTAATATTTAACAGATTATGTAAATGAAAGCAATGTGTTTATATGTTTTCCTATTATTATTTTTTCATTTGTTACCTAGATATTTGTGCTAACTAAATAATTTCAAAATGCTATGATCTTCATCATCACATCATTACACTATGTGTAGATTAAATAGAGATATTGCTCTATTTAATCTACACATAGTGTAATGTCATTCTTGGATAATTCGAACATGGAAATGGCCAGGTTCCTTCAGCATAGGGTGTGCTGAAAGAATAGCAGGGGCTATTTGCGGAATTCAACATAAAGCTAAAAAATAAGTTAAGATTTTATGTATATTTATAATAATTTTGCTTATCTTCTACAAATTTTTACAGTACACGGTGTGTGAGTCGGACTTGCCCAGGGAGGGTTTTTACAAAAACAAGCATAAAAAGTGTCATAAATATTTATTTTACGTTTTACCATTTTTTTGTTATAGTGGCAACAGCAATATGTGAAAATTTCAACTGCTTAACTGTTTATCACGGTTTGTAAGTTCAATAAGACCTAAGCCACTTACTTGAGAACAATACTTTAAAATACAATGGTTAGGTTGTCAACAAATATAGCTTATAATAATTAAAGATTTACTCAATTGAAATTTAAATGTGTTAGATGAGTTAACATTTTTTATATGTGATGGCAACACCAATAAACTAGCTCGGCATTCACGAATAGAACATCCACTAACGTCTTGTATTTTAGTAAAGGATATATTGCTATGTACGGTTTTATTAAGTATTTTTTGTATATAGATACAGATATTGCAAACGTACAGTTGGCGAATTGTCATCATGCTGACAGGCGAACAGACGGACGGACAAACGGATGGACAGCCCTAGAGACCCTTAGATATTACTACAACTAAGTAATAGCTAATACTATACTAACCCTCAACAGAGGCACAAAGTTTAAACTTGGTATTAATTTAGCATACTGTAGAACCAACTTTCAACCTTCTATTCATCATAAGGTCACTAGTAATGATAATAGAATGTTACAAACTAAGGCTATAATTAAATGTTTCTTATGTACTAAGAGATACTGCCGTGACATTTCTTATCTGGTCTGTTAGGTATTTCTGATAATAATTGAATTTACCTACTTCCAGGTATAAATTTGAATACTATTTTATTTACTTTGCCCTAAATTATATGTCCTAATTTGTTTGGTTGAAGAACAACTCTTCTATTTAGTACTTCTTTTACCATTCCATTTAAACTTACGTTAGCATACTTTAATATTTATTTTATGATTATATTGTTTAATCTTTTGAATGAAATCTAATATCTAAAAACGCGGCACGCAATATCTTCAAAATATGGCGGTGCATAGGAAACAGTGTCTTAACACTAGATTCGAAATACTGAAGCTATTGATATACATGATAAATACTATTCATATTTTATACGACGATAGCTGGAAATCAAAATATTTAAAAAAATTGTTTAAGATATCTTGGTAACAAAGCTCACTCATTCCAGGTACCACCAAGACCAGCTGGCCAGCGCACGGAGCCCGAGTCAAACAGCGGGTTCCCCGGTTTCGGTTTTGGTGAAGGGTTTCACATGTCGTTCGGTATAGGCGCGTTCCCCTTTGGCGTGTTCACTTCCACATTCAATTTTGGTGATCCTAGGCCTAGTGCTGGTAAGAAATTTATTTTGAAAATATAAATAATAAAGGCCGTCGTGGCGCAGTGGTACAAGTTGTGACTAAGCGCGAAGGTTGAGAGTGATCATTTCTTGGCTCTGATAACAAATCAAAGCACGGTGTTGAGTTCCGCTACTCAACACGTAATGCCTCGAAAATTCGGTTGAAAGTGGGGAATGGAGTGTCTTGACACTAGATTCTGCCTACCCAGCTAAATGCGGGATTCAGCGTTAAGCTGAAAAAGATAAAAGTTAAAAAAAAAACAAGATATGCAAGGAAGAAGAAGAAGATTTTATGTATGCCAAATACCGAATACTTGGCGGCTGAATGTTCAGCAAAAGACGTGTGCGTCAAGCGCGACGGCTCGACAAGTAACGATGTGTTTTTAATGGCAGAAGAACAGCGCATTTATTTCCTTTCCATGGAGATCGTGTCACGACTCACGACACGCATTATTTGCTTAATTTTGTGTTAAATTATCATTGTTTGTTTGCTAAAAACTACAAAATGTCAACTTTCAATATGAAGGATAGCTAGATTTTTTAGATAGATTTTTTTATCAACAAATGTTAAGATATTTTTCAAATAAAACTATGTAACCGGATTAATTGCGTATTATATGCGTTTCGAACACTTTAGTAGTCCGTGGTCGAGGGTAATTTGTGGGTAAAAATGTTTAATTTATAATATATTATAAATTAAACCTACATACAACAAAAATATATAAATTTAAATTAATTAACAGACGATAACTGCATGGAGGATGAATTTTATATACATACTTTTGAGGTTATCATTTTTACAAAGAATAATAAGAACCGTAATATATTTATAATCTTTTAATTTTTGTCCTTCCCTAGTAAAGTAAACCGTTCTATTGTTCCCTAACTAAAAAAATCAGCTTACCGCTGATTGGAATAAGAGATAATGAGCTTTATAAAAATGTATAATATTAATATAGTTACTATAGAGAGTCACGAAAAAACCAACGCTTAACTATAGCCATGCGCAGTATTAAAAATAGGAAAATGTCGAAGTGTTTTTTTAGAAGATCGTTTTGGATACTTTAAGCTGCAATTTAAAATAAAAATCGTATTCTTTAGATAAGTTAAACCATTCTTGTATATTAAACAATTAACAGAACATTGAAATTACGAATTTCGTTACGAGCATTTATAAAATGCTCTTGCATGAGAGCGTCCCACTGTGCGCTGAGGCGCCACCACTTTTCCTAACAT
>DWGR01000546.1:0-21654 GCA_018247715.1 Heliconius burneyi | reverse complement strand
GATTGGAAAAACCGTTGGCATAAGTGTATTGTATCTGAGGGGGATTACTTTGAAGGGGACAACATAAATATTGATAAATAAATAAATATTTTTTCTTAAAAATACAAAGTCACCTTACTTTTTGAACTGGGTGGTATATATATATATAAAATTGGTGATATTTGTTTGTATAAATAATTGAAGTCATCGTGGCGCAGGCGCCAACACGTGCGACTGTATACGTAAGCTGTTGGGTTTGATTGCCACTCGGAGTATATATTATTATTTCTTCGCTTTGACAATGAGGCAATGCACGGCGTTGAGTTCCGCCATTCAAAACCAAATGTCTCCGGAATTCGGCGCAAAATGGGAAACGAAAGTATCTTAATGGAAACGGAGTACCCTATCACTAGGTTCCCAGATACATTCGGCATACACTGCTACGTGCGATGTTATGTTAGTGTTAAAAAAATCTTGTGTATTTTTGTTGCTAAATATAAACTGTAAGCTTACATTATAAAGACCAATGAATACAATGAAATTTAAACGGCTTGCCAACTTAATCCATACTATAACACCATAAATTAAAGTGAAAATGTAGAAATTTGTCGAAAACAAACAAATACTTGATCGTCAAGGGGTGCTAAAGCAGGATTTATTCGACCAGTGCTTGACGCGTCGACCGCGTGATGTCTATACATATGTACGCTCTCTAGCGACTTGTAGGGACATTGGACCGTAATAATTCTTTGTTTTGAACATTAGATTTATATATAAATAAATTTGTGTATTTTTTCTTTAAATATATATATTTCTGACAACATATTATCAATCGATCAAGAAAAAGACTCATTGTCACGTTCCGCCGGGCCGAGCGTACAAGCGAGAGCGCAGGGCAAACGATAGAGTGGCGCGAACGGTCTAAGCGTTCGACTTCTATCCATTCATTGGTATTTGTAACTTATTTCGTTAAACAAATATTTAAACTAGTAGACTAGTACAAATAAATATTAATGTATCGAAAAACAAAAATTAACGTCTTTTTTATATTATACAAAATATGGATAACTCAGATCACTGAGTAAAAAAATTAAATCTGCTTCACACTGTATTCCGCACACCAGGGTAGGCAGAGGGAACCTAGTGTTCAGATATTCCGTTCCTCACTTTCTGCTGAATTCAGGAGGCATTGCGTGTTGAGAACTCAATGCAGAGTTTTGCCTCTAGATTTCCATTTTTCTACCAGAGTGAAAAAATGGAAATATAAACGTAAATAAATAACTCAATTCATAAAAGTACCTATGCAACTTTTAGTAATGGTTTCTTACTTCCTAACTCCAGAACTCTTCGGAAAGTTGGGAATGGAAATATCATTATGAGAACGAGAGTGTCTACACTAATTCTTCAGGTTTCTTCTGCATCTCTGCATTACCGTAAAGCTACAAAAAGCTAGTAGACGAAACTATATGAAAATTAGTTAGTAATTATAAAAATAACTTTATTTTATAACTTAAATTTGCGAACAATGACATAAAAGTACACTGTAAATATAGTATTGAGATGTCAATTAACCTGTCCACAAGCTTTGATCCAATCCAACAGTGCGTAAAGCATCGCAACCAACAAATGTATTGCCGGTACCGTTAATTGCTATTTGAAGTTGTTATCGAAATATGTGCGGAAATGTAGACCCTGATAGAAAATTTGTAGAGCGGAAAATCACTTTCATCCATACATTATATTGTGAAATAATAATGCAAAGTTTCTGAATAGTAGCTTATATTGAGAAGGCTCAATATCGTAGTTCAATAGTTTTTGAAGTTCCCATAAAGTTTATAGAAATCCACTCTTAGCTCCCACTTACACACCTTCATCTACCAAAAAGCTAAATTTAATCTTTCTATGTCTAGTCGTTTCACCTGTGCGTTATATCAGCTAGTCCGTAATGGGAGAGCTTATAATAAATTGATGTTGTAGTTTCTCTGCTTTGCTAAACAAATTTGAGAGGATCTGCCACTTAAATATTTCTTAAAAACATTTCACCATTTAGGAAATTTTGCAGCCAGTTTTGAGTGTTTCCAGCACAATTGGATTTTCCAAATAAAATAAAATCAAAATCTAATCAGCTTCACTTTCTGCAGAATTCTGGAGATATTGTTGAGTGACAGAACTCAAAACATGAGTTCTGAGTGAGGAACTGAGGAAGGAGTTCTCAAGAAATGAACTCAAGAAATGAGTTCAGATTTATTTATATGAGTGAGTATTCATATAAATAAATATTTTACTTTTTCCAGCGGGAATCGAATCCACAACGTTACAGTCACAACCTTGTGCCGCTGCGTCACGACGGCCTCTAGAAAGAGATAACTATGCATAATTATAGTATATATATAAAAAAATGACCGCTGACATCGACCAAATTTCTTCTTGACACTACCATTAGTAATAAGATAATATTTTATTTGCAGTTATTTTTAGCTTGTTAAGGGAACCTAATGTTGAGTTACGTTCGTTCTCCGTCCCATTACATTCTTCGGAATACTTAATGGAGGTAGATATTTAACTCACAATTATAATAATATTTATTATAATAATCATAGTAATTTATTATTTTTACCGTTTTCAATTCTTCGATATAATTTATTATCAAACATTAAACATGAGGCCACAATGTAGAACAGCGCTGAACCATAATCTGTTATAAATAGTTAATTAAAATATTACAATTTGTAATTTATATCGAAATAACAGAAACATGGAAGCAGGTAATTAATATATTCGGTCAGTTTGTTATCACAAAGTTTCAGGTACGAATGTAATATACAGCGAATACTGAAACTAATCATTTCACAATATATCATGGCCGAGTTAACTAGTGGCGTTAGATACTACAATATTAAATACGTTAAATAGAAGCTTCCTATATAGAAACTTTTAAAATGATTGGAAGATAAAAAGCACTTTTTACGGAACAGCCAAGGAAAACGGGTCACCTAAGAATAAGTGATCACCGTCGCCCATGAGCCCGTGTAACACCAGAGGAGCACCCGGAGTAGGAGTTTTACTCTACTACTGTGCGGTTTCGTAGAAATTTCCTTCCACGCGCCACGGAACTGTGGAATGGCCTACCCGCGGCAGTGTTTCCAGGTCGATATGATATAGGTACCTTCAAAAAGCGCGTCTACCTCCACCTTAAAGGCCGGCAACGCACCTGTAGCTCCTCTGGTGTTGCATGGGGTCGTGGGCGGCGGTGATCACTTACCTTCAGGTGACCCGAACGCTCTTTTGCCTTGTCCTTATATCATAAAAAAAAAAAGGACGGACTCGGTTCCCACTCGGGTAAGTATTTATATATAAAGCGCAAAGTTCAGTTACGCCACTCAATAAGCAATTACTCAAAAAATAGACTATACGTAGTGTTCCTTCCATCCAAGATATAGAGTGATGCTAAAAATATAAGCAAAGTTACAAGAAATTGTACTAACATTCATGTTAACCAACGAAGTAGAACGTCCATTAATTTTCATATGAATGCAGTTTTTCACAACATCCCATCACAATGAAAACATGGAAAATCGATCGCGGCTTCAAATCTGATCATTAGTCATGGATGCTTTTACAGGATTATCCTCATCCATTTACTTACTCTGCAATTGATGTAGGGTAACCATATTGTCTAATATTGTATAAAATATGTTCAATAGCATAAGTCGACATTTTTTTTCAACCTCAACATGAAATATTTATTTAAAATTATATTTCAATGTCTTCACAATTCTGCAGAAAATGGAGAACGGAATATCTTAACAATAGGTTGCAGGATACAGTGTGAAGGTTTTTTTTTTAACCGTAGTTTACTTTTTATTGTTGCTGTATATTTCATAAATAAGTTAGGTAATAAGTTTATTGTTTTTTCCTTTAAAATTCTTCTATTCCGCTAAAAGTATTAGTTTGTGTATACGTTCAAGTGGTATGAAGGGTAGAAGGTTATGGTGTTTTTATTTTGTATACTAAATACATATTTTACTTTCATTAGCTGCATCCCACATGCAGCAGGTTTGGCAGAGGGAACCTTATTTTATAATACCCCGTTCCCCGCGCACCACCTAAATTACAAGACGTATGTTGAGAAGCGGAACTCAACGCCGTGTTTTGCCTTGTTATAAGTGTCAACCGCTATAGCGTCGTGTTTGTGTCGGTATTTTCTACCTATATAAAATGTATATATCTCAGCAAAGTATTAAATATTAAACTTATGCTATATTCTACTTGTGTCTTAGTCTCGCTTATTCCTAATTACACAAATTATGATAATAAGACACGTATGAAGTACTTGTTGAGAAACACAACTTAGTTTGTATTATTGTTATTGCAAAATACAGTTAGAGACAATTGAAATTAATGTATTATAATTACTGCTGAATACATTTTGTGTATGGAATATGTGAATTTATATATTGTGGGTTCGATTCTCATCCAGGGGTATAATAATATTATGATAATATTTTCATTTTCACGCTCTGATTGACAAGCAGTTCGATATTTTTTAAAACATAAGATTTTTTATTTAAATCTATTAAGAGTAATGCCTAAGCCTATCTATTATATAACAATTGTTCTATTCAATGTTAATGTTAGTTGATTTGTATTTAATATTAATGTAAATATATTCCATATATAATATCCTGAGACAGGGGTATAAACTGTAAGCGCGACAGGCTGCAAGTTCGATTCCCACTCGAAGATATTAAATATATAATAAGTACTTTCACTTCATCGTCCTGGTAACGAGGCAAAGTAAGGTATTAAGTTTCGCCAATGAACACGAAATTTGCTCTAGAAACCGATAGAATATGGGGAAAGAAAATGTCTTCATTGTAACAGAGATTTTTGTACTAATACAAGGTTATTAGGGCTTGACTCAAAGAAAAAATATTTAAATCCATAAATTATCCGTGAAAAGTGCGACGCCATTTTGGGCGAAATGCTAGTATTTTATTACACTTCTGGAGTAATTTCTGAATTTAATTATCAACATATATTTTACTAAATAACAACGTTTCAACCGACCGACATAACAATTTCACTCAACTCAACTAAAATATACACTGGTCAATATAATCACATGTGCTTCTCAAACTGCGCTTTGAACTAAGTATCGGAGTAGAGGAGCTACTTCATTCGCGCCAAGTTTATGTTTTTGCACCAGCGGGAGTTCCCCTGCAGGGTTGACAAGCAGTCGAAGTAAACAAATATCCGGTGTTGTCCCGCAAACTATGTGTAAATAATGTGCTTTGGGAAACAATGCCTTTTACTACGGAACTGTTGTAGTTGAGTTACGGAGCTCGTATGTAATATATAATTTAGGGGAAGCGTTATAATGAGATTTTCTTATTGCAAATATTTGTGGGTGTAGTGAGAACTTAGTGATAAGACTCTATATTTTCTATTTTAATTAAGTGCCATAGATGTCGCATAAATTTATTTAATCACGTCCAGCAGTTCTTAGTAAAGATATTTTTTATCTTTACTTTATATCCCAGATATAGGAGGGTGGGCATGTTGAATCTAGTGTTAAAATACTCTGTCCTTCAATTATTGCGTATTGTATAGGGATACGCAACTTCACGCTTTATCTTAACATGCCATGTAAAATAGTAATAAAAAGTAATGCTTTGCCCTGAGTGAACATCGAACCCACAAGCATCGCGTTGACAATTATGACCACATGTAATAAAATAATATAATTCTAACAAAATAGAGCTTCATACAATATTAATTAACTCTCAATCAAAGTTTTCAATAGGTTTCCTGAACAACTACTGAAATCAAATTCGAATCGTTCCACTACTTTATTTTACACATCCTTCACAGAGTATCGAACCTGTTTTATCATGCTTTAAGTACTACGACACTGACTTCTATAGAAAAATTATGGTCCTTATGACAATACCAATAACTGAAAAAATTCATTGTATATTTCAACTGAACAGTCCACTGGGTCGTGATATTTGAAGCATCGCATAATATTCGACGCGTGTGCCAGAAAACAATTTATGAATATTTCAAAAGTTTAACCTGTTATTTTAAAATGTGCTTTTTCTCCGTTATTTTTAATGTTTCCTTTCTTTTCTTTGTTTCAAAGTTACTTAGATAGTCGAACATTTTTAAATTGGAAATTTTATTTTCGTATCATATTGTCGCATGAGTAAAACAAGTCATTAAATTAGAAAATATGTAATTTAATTAAGTAAAAATGTAATCATTAAGATTTTATCATTTTCTTGCTCTAGACTCAAAACAGTTAACATAGTGCCACCTCCTTTCTTCCTCAACACGCAATTTCACGAAAATTAAGCGTAAAGTAGAAAACGGAGTTTTTAACACTAGTTTTTCTATGGCCTACCCTGCTATATACGATATATAAAAGCGTGAAGCTAAATTAAAAAAAGATTTTATTAAAACAAAAATGATGGCTACCCTCTATTCCTTCATTTGATCCGATTTGTAATCGACGATAGTAAAGGTTGCCAACGACAAGTCTTATTTACTGTTTCACAACAAAAGGCGAATGTTCTGATGACATGAAGTCGTGACGGCTTTTAGGCAAACAAATGCTAAGCGCGATTTTTTACGTTCGCCTCCGTTAAGCAAGTTTATTTAAACAAAATCCTGTAAAGGGTTGTTCTTGTATTAAAAATTTTGTAATTGATGTTTTGCTTTGTAGAGCTTTTTAATGGAAATAAAAATATTTAAAACAAATATTTATTACTTCTGAGGTCGTCGTAGCGCAGGGGTCAAGGTTGTGACTATAATGCAATAGTTATGGGTTCGGGAAAGACAATTATTATTTATTAATTTGTTTTCACTTATTCGCTCCAAGTCACTGGCGTCGAGCTCCGCTACTTACAATGCCTCGAAAAATTCGGCAGAAAGTGGCGAACCTAGTGTTGCAACACTAGGTTCCCTCTGCCTACTCTACTTTATGCGGGATACAGCGTGAAGCTGATTTAATTGAGTTTCAATTTTATTTTTATTTCCGTTTCATGAGTTTTCATAATAGTTAACATATTTCTGTGATTAGAATACCAGATATTTCAGCCATAGTCTAACTTAGTTGAGTGTATTATTACTCTAACTTACTGAACTATACATATAACAACACCAGTGGCAGATTTACCAGCAGGCTGTGCTGTGTGTCTATACCGATAGTAAGGCCACTTTATAAAAAATAAAAATATTTTTATGATGATTTTCAGATGTTCAGTAGATCCAAGTTATTTGTCCAACCTCAATCTTGAACATAAATCTTCTTCGTAAATCGTATACAGTAAAACATAGAGTGCAAAGTTCGGACGATTGAAAAAGTTAAGACGAAACAGCAATCTCGTATTGTTTATGAATAAAACGCGACTAGTTCGATTCTTACTCGAGGAAATGTAACATTTGTGTTTCCATTTCCACTCTCAAGCAAGGCACAGCCTTTTGTATCGCTACTTAATAACACGCACGTAGAGCAGTCTTTTAATACTAGGTTCCCTCTATTCTCTTACCCTACTACTTATATATACCCTACAAAATGTAAGCAAAAACTATTTAACAATACATGGACCGCAGTCAAACAAACGCTAACGATTTACAAATGTAACTTTTTCTACTTACTTATTCTTAAGAACTAACTCCGAAACTTCTAAAGAAAAAACTCCGTTTCCATTAAGATAACACTGTTCCCAACTGTCTTGACTTGAATGAAAATCGAACCTGCTGCTCTTACAGTCGCACGCTTGTGCCGCTATGCGACAACTGGCTTTATATTAGTTACGCTCCAGTAAACAAATTAACAATAGTAAACCATTGTAAAACGAGTATCTATAAAGACACTAGGTTCCCCCTTCATGGAGGAAAAAACGGGAAATCGCTTAAATACGGATATTTCACTAACATTTAATTTAAATAATCCACATATTTTATACATTTAATATATCCCTTTACTATAAAATATCATTATAAGAATGTTTCATCACAAAGTGGTAGAGGTACCGCAATTACAACATCAAAGTACTTGAGAGCCTGTCACAGCATCTCGTGTCCACTGTGGAGATCAAACGCGTAATGGGTTATTAATAAACTGTATGCACTGAGAATATTATACGCTATAATATGATATGAGGTGGGTTGGATATGAAATTTAAATTATAAATTCACGAGGCCAGTCGTGGCTCAGGGACACAAAGGTGTAACTGTAACGCGATTGTGGATTGTGGATTCAATTCCTACATGAGGGAATGAGGTATTGTTTATTAATATTTTCATTTCTTCACTCTGGCACCAAAGCCAAAGCCTCGCATTCTGTCCCGCGCTTACACGCAATGCTATTTATGCTACTACAATTCGGCGAAAAGTGAGGAACGGGGTCTCTTAACACTAGGTTCCCTCTGCCTACCGTGCTGTGTACAAGTGAGAGCGAGGAGCAAGGAATACAGTATCGGCCTAGGCGGCCTTCAATTTGCTAAACTAAAAAATTATAATTATAAAATTCGACTAGCTTTTGGTTTATATGAATCATAATTACTGGAACACAATATTTCATATAACCGTCAACTTAAAACAATTTTTAAAGATATAGTGATGAGTGGTGGAACATCCGTAGATAGGGAATCCGGAATCCGTGTGTTCCCGGCTTAGAATAGGATCACCCTGGTACTGGTGGTGTCGTAAGAGGCGACTAAATACGAGTGGGAGAGTCACGATGCCAGCAATGGCGACACGCATGGGCAGACTCGACCGGATCATTACCACCCCCGGCATTTAAAACCGGCGTGAAGTAGTGGCTTTATGCCAATGCGTTTCGCATTAGGTAATGTCGGGCTCCGGCGCCTAACCACCTCAAAAGCTGGCAATGCACCAGTAGCTCCTCTGGTGTTACGCGGTGTCGTGGGCGGCGGTGATCACTTACTATCAGGTGACCCGTACGCTCGTTTGCCATGCTTTTTCCATAAAAAAAAATACATACTCTTACAATGAAAGTAATACACATGTCGGTAAATGTTATACATCATTCGAAATATTAACAGTGTGTCGCGCTAACATAAAGCGATTAGATTTTACGTTCCATTTTTAGGTAAATAGCTTTGGCTTTACCACACTTTTTCGTAAACAGATATGTAGTATTTTTATTTTATTCAATCATTAACTAAGAAGTTTTAGTACCTTAGTGGTAAATGACAAGGTAAGTACTTGTTATGTCGGAATATGCTTAAAATAGATTTTAGTATAACCGTTAAATATTTAAAAAAAAATATCGTCGCGGTGTATCCCGCATACAACAGAATAGACAGAGGAAATCTAGTGTTAAGACACTCCATTCCCCATTTACCACCGATTTTTTCATTGCGTGTCGCGTCGCGGATGAAATAACATATTCAGATTGACGCAGTATCACCGCACACAGTAGTGTAGACAGAGGGATCCTAGTGGTCTTAACCACACTCCGTTCCCCACTTTCTGTCGAATTCTGGATGCATTGCGTGTTGAGTGGCAGAGCTCAACGCCGCGCTTTACATCGACACCAGAGCGGAGAATAAAAATATAAATTTGAATAAATATTTCATCAACTCTAGTGGAAATTGAACCCACAACCAGAAGGTTCAACATTCACACTAATAATAATAATAATTTTATTTCAGATTTGCATCCATATACATTTATTAGTAACATTTTAAACTTAAGAACTATTGTTAGTATTTAAGACCAATTAGGACGTATGCAGTTTGAGCCACCGGTACAATAATGGTGAGTCCCACCGGTCAACAAAAACGTTCAGCATTCTGTTGGTGGAACCCCGGAGGCGAGCTAACGTGGAGGCGCTCCGTTTTCTCATAATAGCATAAAAGTCATCTGTATGCGCCTCCGCAAACATGCCCGAGGCACTGCACTACCGCGGTAGCCCTATCAGAACTAAATAACATATTAATAAATAATATGTTATTTAATATAATTAATAATAATTCATTGTCTCGAGGGGATCGAACCCACAACCGTCGCGATTCCCTCATACTCTTGTGCCGCTGCACCACGACCGCGTTAATATTAAGTAACTTGAAAAGATGAAACTTATTGAAAATATTTTTCTATATTGATAAATGATTTATTGGTGGAATAAGTTTGATTTAGTAAGTTAAACTCGAAAACAACTGATTTTTTTTTGCTTCCTCGGATTAGTCCACTTCTACAAGAAGACTGTCACAGCTTCACCGAGCTGCAGATATAAGAAATATAATCAGGCAAAATCTGTTTTATATAACAAAATCACTCTTAATTCCACGAAAAAAATAAACGAAACAAAAATCCAATGATACCTTCAAGCAGACCTGCAAACTGTCGAGGCGGGTAGCGTCGCAATTTGTTTCTACATTTCGACTGACACCTAGTTTCATCCTCTAAATAGTATAAAGGATCCTCAATTATTTTCTTACAATGACAAACTTATTATGATAAAATAACTTGGCGCTGTTCATAATTTATTTAGACATCTGGAGTATACAGATGATTTAATTAAAATTAGCATTTATGAATTGTTTTAGGAGTTCGTGGTTCAATGGGAGTGAATGAATATAAGTACATTGGATGTAGGTTCGATACCTACTCGGAGGATTTTTGTTTTATTTTCAACTTTCTCTTAACAAAACTAACTTGACACTAATTTCTCAATGCACATCTTAATATACAAAGCGACACCACGAAAACTTCCAATCTACACTAGTATTTTGTAGTCAAGAGCTAATTTCGTTAAAAGCGTTCATAGTTCATTTCATAGCAAAAGGAAAAAATAAAAAGCTCTGTTAAATAACGTTAATCATAATTTTTTTAGCGCTGTATCCCGCACTCAGCAGGATAGATAGCGGGAACCTAGTGTTAAGACACTCCAATGCCTATTTTCCACCTAATTCCGGTGACATTGCATGTTGAGTGGCGGAACTCAATGCGCTTTGCCTTTACAATCACAATGAAAAAAAATTAAATATATTATTTTATTTCCTTGAGTGGGAATCGAACCTACAACCTGTCGCGTTTACAGTCACAATTTGTGCCCCTGTGCCGCGATGGCTTCCTTCGTATTACTTCTCAACTTGAATACCTTGTCAACCTACTAATATTATAAATATGAAAATGCGTTAGGATGAATGTTTGTTCCACTTTCACGATCGATCAGATTTAGATGAAACTTTACAGAAATACAGCTTTAAATACATCAGAATAACATGTAGACTAAAATGTATGTAAACATTTTGTACAATTGATATTATAAATAATAAGTTTATATGGACAAAGTCGGTTGTTTAATTATAGCTGTTAACTCATTTACCTAAAGCACCTACTTCACGCACACGAGGTACATACGGATAATAATTTATGTCGAAATATCGTGAATAATTAACGAGTAATCGGAACAGAGCGTGAATTTTAATTTTCTTAACGTGAAAATTTAATTAATTAATTTTCTCTTCACAAATATTTCGTAATGATCGTTCAGTCGACGTCATAAGCCAACGTGCTATTTGCCAGCTACCATCATTGCATTTATGTTTATATAAATAATATATGTATATATTTCTTTAGCTTCACGCTGTATCTTGCTGATGGGTAGAAGATAGAAGGAACCTGAGAACCTATTGATAAGACACACTCGTTCCCCATTTTCCGTTTACTTCTTGTGGCATTGATTGTTGAGCGGCGTAACTCTACGCCGCATAAATAATATATTTACGTACAATATAATTTTAATTGACGTTTACGTCCCTTCATGTTAAGGGGGTGAGTAAAAATAAAATAAATCAATTATTTTAATATACTGAGTATTTGACAGGCAATATTTCAATAATTTATCGGAGAGTAGGAAATGGAGAGTATTAACACTAGGCTCATTCTACCTATTATGCTAAATAGAAAAAGCGAAAAAGACGGTAGAAGGGTATTCGAAATTATTTTCTATACATTATTTAATTAAATAGTTTCAGTCGAGAGAGAAAAAAATATATTATTACATTACGTGGAAGTGAGAAGAGAAGAATTCTTCCTTTCCGAGTCCACATGAGTAATGAACTTCAAGCGCTATTTAGAACCTGACACTTCAGCGAAATCTGGTGCTGACGTAGTTACATATTGTTTTTTGTCTTCACATTATATTCTACTTGTAAGAGGGTAGGCAAAGGGAACCTAGATTTTAATCATTAGGTATCCTACATAATGCATAATTTTTGAGTCATTGCCAGTTGAGTTGAGAGGCAGATCTCAATGTCGTCTCAACTTTGTCTTTTGAGCAAAGCGACGAAATGATTATAATTTATTTTCCCTAAAGAGAATCGAACCTCGAACAATAGCGTTACAGTAAAACGCTGTGCCACTGAGCCACTGAGCCACATCTGCTTCTATTTTATTAATAATATATATTATTATTATAATAATAATTTTCTTATTAAATCCATTTCATCCTGCTTCAAGAGCAAGGTAGACAGGGAGGAGGTAGTGTGAACACTCTCCATGTTCCGCCTGACTTCGAGACATAGCGTGTTAGCTGGTTGTGGTATTATAAGCTGAAAGTATTTTTTTTGTTTATATTTAGACACTATTTATGTAACTACAATATTCCCTTTTTGATTTAACTATGTTAAGGTCAGAGCTCTTCTAGCTCGGCCTCCTAAAGCCCGGTGACGCTGTAGAGGCCCATATGGCCAACAGTATACTGCTTATTCGAAAAACGAAAACAAAAAACGTCTCTTTTTGGACGTTATAGAGCTACAGGAGGCCGATCTATGTAAATTCACGAGGACCCTGCGGAGGGCATGTATAAAGGTTGATGGCAGTGAAGTCTGATGTCCCTCTAGGGATAAAGCGTGAAGGTAAAAAAATCTGTCATAAAAAATTAAAAGAACCAATTAATACGTCAGTTACTTCATTTACTGGTAATTGTTCAGAAATTGTATAAACCGACACCATATGGTTTCGGTTTATTCAATTTCGTTATTATTGACGCAATTAATTCAACAATACTGTGAAAAATTAATCTAATAAAAATAAATAGGCATAGTCACATTATAAATCTAGTATAGAAAATACAGATTTTTCAGCTAAGCGGGACGTCATCTGCTTGTATTCATCTCATTTATTCTGTGGATTGCACACCAAGGTCTCTTTTATATGTCAACAAAAATTCTAACTCCACAAGGATTTTATGCGTAGAAAGAAAAATAAAGAATTTCCATATTTTTACGAAGAAGATGTAAATATTATGATTTTTCTTGAAAATAGTATGTATTTTTTAGTTTAAATTGAACTAACTAAGAACTAATTGAAAAAAAAATTTTATATATTCCCATTTCTAATCTATATTTCCAATTCTTCGCTCTGGTGTCGAGGCTAAGCGCAGTGTTGAGTTCTGCGACTCAACATGCAATGCTCCCAAAATTCGGCAGAAATTGGGGAACGGAGTGTCTTTACACTAGGTTCTAATACTAATTATTCCGTAAATATTTCGCTACGAGAATCATGATGCAACAACGTGATAGAATATTGTACCGCGTTTATTTCACCTTCGAGCTTCGTGTGTCTCATTCGTCTACGAGGTCTCGTGATAAACATAATTTATCATTTGTTCTTGTGTCAAAACAAAAACAACGAGGTTTCGGAGCTTATTAAGAGTCATAAGGAAACGAAAACAAGGTAAATTGTAGTGTTGATAGCTGCACATGGCATGGTAGGTAGAGGAGCCAAGTGTAGAGACACCTCGTTCTCCAAATTTCGCATAATTTTCAGGATATCGTGTATTGAGTGATAAAATTTTATGTTAGCGCTTGTTACCGGGGCGTGAAAATAAAAACAAAACGCTGTGTCAGGTCAAATACGACGTATATACAATTAGTTGAGTGTTTTACCTCTCCATTTTCTTTTGTCTCCTTATTCACAAGGACTGTATAATAAGTAGAGTAGTTCGAAAATGATAATAGTAGGAGAGCTTGTAAAAATTTTTGGGTAGTCAAGCTGAAGTGACTTGTAACATACTTCTCCTAATACACCCCAACACGGAACTGCAAACCTGCTTGGTAAGTAGGGGTGCTAAACCCACCACAGATTTTTTATCTTATTTCTTTTCCCCGAAAATATGCAATTTTTATGTATTGTAGTTTATTACTTAATTCAATTCAATCTAAAATATTATTTATTCAAATAGACTATGTAAGCACTTTTGAATCGTCGACTGAACATACAAACAAAAAGCTACCACCGGTTCGGAAGGCAGTGCTGCTGAGAAGAGCCGGCACGAAACTCAGCAGTTGCTCTTTTCAAAGTCAATGGTATAATTACTTATGACATTGGCTGGCAGCTATCCTGCATGACATCCAACAGACATTACTTCCATGCATATTTATCCTCTAAATATTCTTGAACAGAAATAGGCTTTACTTGTTAGAATTTTTTTTACAGTTACTCTAAGTTTTGGTAGTGGCAAATGTAGAATACACTGTGGAATTTTATTATATACACGTATACCGAGACCCATAAAAGATTTATTAACTTTTTGGAGGCGAAAACTTGGCGTAATAAGCTTATCTTTATTTCTCGTCCCTATCATATGTCGATCACTATTTTTACTGTGACACTGTATATTTTGTCGGACAAACAGAATATTATTATATAGAAATTGTGAACCAATTGTAATAATGCCCGCATCTTTAAAAACATCTCGCAGAGAATCTCGAGCTCTTAGATTATAAATATATCTCACGGCTCTTTTTTGGAGAATAAATATTGAATTTATATCTGAAACACTGCCCCATAGCAGCATTCCAAAAGATAAAATACTATGAAAATAGCTATAGTATTCTTAGAGAATATAAAAAAATAAGCTGAATAAATATAAGCTGAATAAATTTTTGAAAGCCCTAATCAGCTGACAAAATAATTTTCGTTCCTCTCGTATAAAGAATACAAGAGAACTGCACTAACCCCACTGGCTATCTCTAGTTACACAGATACGAAGTTCAAAGGCTTTTGAGGTAATACTCCGCACATCCGAAACGAACTTAACCTTCGAAACAATGTTGTAGTTAAAGTTTATTTTAAAATAACCGGTGGATTCTATTTTACTTTAAAACACATAATAGTAAAATAATAAATAAAATAATAAATAATTTAGCAAAGTTGATACAATAATTAGCAAATTGTACAATTTTTTGTCTTCTTACCAGAAGGATGAATGAAAATGTTCTGCGAGAGGATATCAAACCCACGACCACCAAGCTTTTTGTCACACGCTGTGCCGCTGCACCACGAAGTACAAATCCTAGAAAGATTTACGAGGAAAGTCAAGACAATCTAGCGACATGTATTTCTATCTGTGGAATTTAACACAAATTTTAACTTATGTTTTTTTGCGATTATTGTTTTCGATCATTTTAAGGCGTCAGTAGCACAAGAACGAATAAATATAGAAAAGTATTCGAATCGTTGTCGATACCAATTTGTTTAGGAATAGAACAACATCCTATACAAATTGGTATCGACAACGATGCGAATACTTTATACTTTTCGATAGTTATTCATGCTTGCGTTACTGTACCGCAAAAGAAAAAATGAACCCCTTATAATAACATTTTGCTCTACCTCGCGTCATTTGCCTGTCTATATGTCTATCGAGTCTGCGTCTGCCTGTGTGAGTGTGTGTCTTCATGTGTGTCTTTTTTGTACCAACCAATCAAAACATAATTTGCCTCAATTCAAAGTTTACACGTAGCTATGACATCAACGTATTGGAAACTGGATCCGATAGCATCCTTCATGTAACTCGAATCGTTATTGACGGTACAGCTGAGCTTAAGTATAGTTCTATAAGATAACCGAGATAAAGTAAGTGAATATGGAGTTTTGTTATATTATTTATATGTGTATAATGGATTTGTATTTAACATTTTCTTTTCTTTACTGGTTTTTTTAAATTATATTCTTGTTTATCATTTTATGGGGTAAAAAGTGAGTTAGTGATATATCACTACATTCTCAACAATATACTCATTTATATATATACATTGTATTGTAAGCTTATTTCTCAGCTTCAAGTTTATATTGTTATCAGGCAGAACAGAGTTAAATTATTCTGTTTTTCATTTTTGGCTTAAATTCAAGATATTGTGTGTTGAATGGTGAAACTCAACGTCACGATTTGTCTTAATAAAGTAAACCTTCAATTGAGGATTCAAACACACAATTCTAGTGGCGTAAGCGCTGAGTTATGCTCATGCTTTGCCTCTTTACCAGTACGAGCAAATGCATATATAAAATATCATCGAGTGGGAACAACTTAAATGAATGATACGTGAAAATACTTTCCCGTTAATAACTTTCACAAAAATGACCTTCACCAAGTTGACAAAGTCTAAGAAATCATAATAAATAGTCTTCAGCGAACTTCCCAATATAATTATAGTTAGAACTACACAAAGTTATCGCCGCTAAGATTTATTTGCCATCTAACGAACTTCCCGCGATGAACACAACTTGTAAATATATTAAAGATTTCTTGATAATCTTCGAGTCTGGCTAACGAGTTGCCCCATTAACGCAATGGAGCCCAAGTCATGAGCTGATTGATTTTCGTAGACTTAGAGACAAAGAGATATTTTTGCTTTTTCCCATATTTTAGCTTAAGCAGAAGTGGCATGTGTGTGTGTAGGCAAAGTGAACCAATGGTCAAACACTCCAATCTCCAATTTCCGTTGAGGCAAGGGGCGCAACATAACGCTGCGCTTTGCATTGACTGAGCGCAGACATGAACATAAACAAAACATTTATAATTAGACACCGTTCCACGGAACAACGATGGTAATCTACTATTTAACCACTGCATAGGTTCAATCGTGTATTTTGATTATAAAGACCGTGTTTAGTACAGATATCATAAAAAAAATCGTTCTGGTAACGATGCAAAGCGCGGTGTTGAGTTCCACTGAAGTCGCAATTTGTCTTGAATTCGACGGAAAATGTGTAGGTTCCCAGGTTCCCTCTGTCTATCCTACTATGTGCAGTGTACAATATGAAGCTGAAAAATGTATTATTTTCACACAAAATCCTACTTGATCCTTTTCACAGAAGATTTACAATAAATCCTCTAAATGTGCAACTCGTAAATACATTTAACTTAAAGTCAGTCACGGGATTGAGTTGTTTTACTTGAATGATAAAATAAACGTATAAAATGTCGAGTTTTTCTTATCGTTTCTCTAGTACTATTGCGAGATTAAAATTAAATCAGCTTCACGCTGTATCCCACACACAGCAGGGTATGCAGAGGGAACCTAGTGTCATGACACTCCGTTCCCCCCTTTCTGCTGAATTCTGGAGCCATTGTGTGTTCAATGGCAGAAATCAACGTCGCGCTTTCCCTCGACACCAGAGCAAAAAAATGGAAATATAATTTTAAGTAAATATTTCATCACCTCAACTGGGGATATAACCCACAAATTGGTTTTACAATCACACTCTGTGCCCCTGGGCCACGAATGCGAGATATATAACTTTTGAATATATCATACTATATCACACTATATGATAAAGCATTATGTCTATCTGCAACTTGTGACGGTTGTGAGTTCGATTCCCACCTGGAGGATTAAATTACTTTCATTTTCTCACTCGGCTAACGAAACTAAGTGTGGAATTGAATTCCTCCAATCAAATTACCTTTTTTATTTTCATGCTGTTTCCCACATTGCTGGTTAGCTATAGGGAACCTAAGGCTGGCAACGCACCTGTAGCTCCTCTGGTGTTACGCGGGGTCGTGGGCGGCGGTGCTCACTTACCTTCAAGTGACCCGAACGCTCGTCTGCCTTGTCCTTTTACCATAAAAAAAGGATAAGATTTTAATCAATATGTTACGTGTTGAGAAGTCCCTCAATTTGGAATTGAGCCCACAACCTTCGCCTTTATATTCTGACACTGTGTTTCTTATACATAGAATTTTAAAAAAGCCTAGTTATTTTACTTACACCACAATACGTACTTAGATCCGCCCAAGAGGATTTCTAATGAGCTTTATAAAGCAATATTATATTATACAAGCATACAGATTATTGTATATTTATAAAACTGAGGTCTTATATAATTGAGGCCAGTCGTGGTGCAGGGGCACAAGCGTGTGTCTGTAAGCAGGTTATGTATAAGAATTCGGCGGAAATTTTTTAACGGTACTTATGGAACTGTAACGACCAATCTTGATGGGGAACGGTGTGTCTTAACAATGGTTTCCCAGATTTTTCCCAGAGTTTCCCAGTGTAAATAAAGTGATAATGATAAAGGAAAAGACAAAGTAAATAATAATTACAAAAGGAAAGCATTTTGCATAAAGTGGGATTTAGTACCATATTATATATTCAGCCATTATTTTCTCCATAACAATGGCGTCTTATGTTGTTAAGCTCTAAATAATAATTCGAGCCATTTTGTAGCACCAATTCAGATAACGCTCGTGTGACCTGTTTACATTGTAGCGATTCGACGGAGTGTCTGTTTGTTTTATTATTAGTAGTAGAGCTCCACCACTTTACGTTGTGTTTCAAATTTGGGCGGAGAACAGAGCCTTAACTCTACAGGTTCCTGACACGGAGAAATTAAGAAAAACGCGGCGGTGAGCCCCACAACTCACCATCTCTCTTAAATTGGGCTGTGAAAAATAGAGTGTTTGAGTTCTAAGTTTAAAATAATAAAAATATTTATCTCCGACATTGTAAACAAGCTCCAAAGGGTAATTCTTAAGCGTTTCACAAAAACAATCCGCTTATATTTTCCACGACGCATCCCAATCGGCAATAACTCAAAGGCTGAAAACGGAAATCGCTTTAAGTTCTGATAAAATATCCAAGCGTTTATTTACGTTATATTTAGCATCGGTAAAGTATTGGAGCCGAGATACCTTGTATTGCGCCGCGTGTGGATGTGGGCGGGGATTTCGTGGCGCAGTGTCATGGTATAATTGAACACGCAATGAATAGGTTTGATTCCTGCTCGTTGTAATGAATTACTTTAATTTCCTCACTCTAGTAACAAGACGCGGCGTTAAGTACCGCATTTTGACCCATAATGTCTCCAGAATCATGTTAAAAGTGGTTTAACTGTATTACGAATGGAATGAGCGTATAACTTTTTTTTAAATAACATCAAAAACCAACAACAAATTGTAATTAGAATTTTAATTAAACAAGCATAATTTATATAAAACAGGAGAGGGATCCTGTAACGAGAAATAGCTGGGAGTCAGCGTTGTATACTATACTTTAAATCCTCGAAAGCTAAATTAGTATAGCGCTGGAGCTAACAATGATTGCGAGATAAACGCAAGAAGTCCACTTGCTGTCGGCCGCGGTATTTAATCGGGATAATTTCTTTTTCTTTAAAATGTTTATGGATATAAATGACAAATTGTTGTTTCTTGTAGTTCTAATTGCTTGTTATTTTTGACGCCTTAGTGGCGCAGCGGTACAGAGTCTGATTCTATAGTTGAGGGTTCGATCCCCTATGGGAGATTAAAAAATTATACTATGTTAAAGAGAGATAAGGATGTATAAATGATTCTGAATTAAGTGAAACATCGCTTGAAAGTCGTACCTTTATTTTCTTCAGAGTAAAATAACAACAGCAGACAACAACATGTGTTGTTTTTTTGTAAAAATGTTGTAATATTTGACACTCCATTATTAAAAATTTCATGTGTCTTCATAAACTATACTACTAATAATAAATAGTCGATGAGTTTGGTTGAACGTATTAATTTCAGGAACTATTTGCTTAAATGTTGAATTGGGAAAACTTATTGCATTAGATATTCTATTTATTGAGAAAAGTTATAGACTAACATACATTACATCAAGTTAATGGTGTCGATGCGACCTACTGTACTGCGCGCAGAGTTACCTCGCGTACTTAGAATACCGCGTGCCAAAAGTGATAGTATTTATTTTCTCTTAAAAATGCGTGTAAATCTGCAGGTTAAGCTAGTTTTTTAGGTTTTAAAAATACGACTTGGCTACTATTAAATTGCGGGATTAGTTTAGACTCAATACAATACCATATAGATACATACAGGAAGCCTCCTGTCCACAAATGTGCGACTGTAAACTTAACAGGTTGGGGATTCGATTCTCGTTTGAAGAAATAAAATATTTATTATTATCATTTCCTTGATCTGGTAACGAGGCAAATTGAGGCGTTGAGTTGCGCTACTCGACAAGCTATGCCTCCAAATGGAAATGGAAAGGAATGAAAGTGTCTTAACGGGAAGAGAGTGTTTTAAGTTCCTGGATTCGTTCCGCCTTCCTTGCTATATGTTATACGCGATACAGAGTATATAAATATCTGCACCTTTAAATCTTATATTTACACAAAAATTTAATTTTAAACGTTTTGAATATTATCATCCATCTTTGAAGTGACTTTTGTTCGAAAACCATCACAACTAACGCTAACTCTAAAGACGCCTTGTTAGATTTCAAAACACTTTTATATTTTAAAAGCAAATCGCAGCCACAGTGCTCGACCCCCGACTCTCATTCAAAAGCCTTATATAACATAAAAGTTAGTATTCAATGTAAAGTGCGAGAGCTCATCTTATAATGGCCACTGCGAGCACAATAACGTTGAAGATGGAAAACGGAATTTAATTAATATAACATACTTTCTAAAATAAGTATAACATCTCTAAAAACCATTTGCAATGGTAATGAGTGTTTAAATGATATGATTATATATAACTAGCAATTTACCGCGAGTACGCCTGTATGGCCAACAAACTAAAGAATCGTATATGACACGTGATATATTCAAGGCTCGTTCTTCTTACTCGATAAATGGACTATCTAAAAAAATATATATTTTCTAACCCGAATCAGTTGTGACTGGGATAAGCACTTTTAACTAAAGAAACGCTTCTTCCTAATATTAATCCCGGCATTTGTCGTGGGTCTGTCTTCCTGCTCAACATACCCCATTTTTTACGACCTTTAACGCCTTGGTAGTAAGACCATTGGTTGTCATGTCCGAAATCATGATGTCCAATCAGCACTTTCATGAGCTTCCCTCCAGAAGGGAGGGCTCACTCCACGGATAGACATAGCAGTGCCATCACTAGCATTCTACATAGTTCCTAGGCTGGCGTGCAACGTGGCCATTCCACCTCAGGCGACGCTCTTAGAGTTTATTCGCTACATCTCAGCTTTCAATACTACCTAGAATGAATGAGGTCAGACCACATTATACCACGCATCAACCTCAGCATCTTCATTTTCATGATGAAAAGATTCTGAGTGTGCCGAGATAGCGCTGGTTTCACTGCTGTATAAGAGAACTGGTAGAATAATACTCTTGTACATCAGCCCCTTGAGTTCGGACAGTAGTGTGCAATCACAGACCACTGAAGGTAATTACGAGTTTCGTCAAGAGATATTCTAGCAGTATGTCCGGGATTAGGTAATGGGTCATGAGAAAACTGCATGGATGCACTGCTATGTTAAGCAGCTCCTGGAAATAACTTCTCTCTCCTACAAAGCAGCGTACCCTGGTAATCTCTAACGCAAAAATATTTTCATAATTTTTAAGTTAACTTTAAATGTTGACACATTTAAAAATGTCTCG
>DWGR01000545.1:0-21678 GCA_018247715.1 Heliconius burneyi | reverse complement strand
ATAAACTGAATGCACGCGATTTATTAAAGACAATTAAGGTTGAATAATTAACTAAGAAATATAGGAAATATATCTCGCATATACCAGGGCAGGCAGAGGGAAAGTGTTAGGACTCTCCGCCCAATTTTCGAGACACGTTGAGGGGCGGAACTTTACACTTTCTTGCCAAAGCGGAAATATGAAAATTTTCCATTGCTTCGCGTGAAAATCGAACCCACATCGTGTTTACAGTCAGCACCACACCGGCTCAGCACCTGACTGTAAGCTTAGTAGATTTTAAATATAGTTTACTTAAAGGTGTTTTCAGACTGTATAAAAATACTGTTGTTATAAAATACCAACTCGCATATTATTTATGTAGATACGTATGTAGGTAATATGTTAGTAAAAAAACTACTCGTATATGCAATCAGACAGTGAGTACGGAGTGTCTCGACACTAAATCCACTATGCCTACCTACCTACGCAAAGCAAAAAAATCCAAATTCACCAAGTACTATGAATATTGATGAAGCGTGAGAAACTAAGGAAGAATTAATTAAATTAGATGTTAAATTAAAGACATAATTGTGTATATTTGCATTTACTATTTAATAATTACAACAATTATTTCTATTCTATTCAATTTTAATAATTGAAGTGTAAATATAGCTTCTTAAGTAAGTCTTTACCTAATTATATATTTTATTTACATTGTATTACATACATTTTAAATGAAACTATTTTAACCGAATTAATCGCGTATATTTAAGAAACTCGATAAAAGTATTGGAAACCCGACGCTTCGAACAGTTTGCAGTAGTCCGTGGACACGGATAGACTGAGGTGACATTCGTCTGTCAGTTGAAATAATTATGATATCAGACTACCGCCAACGATTTCTTATTTATCTCGCGTACTGTCCTGGATGCCTGCAAAATGAGATGACTTTATATTGCCTTCTGGTTATGGTGCGTTTGAGATTTCAAGGATTTTATGATCCCAGGGGGTAGAAAGCTTCCAGCCGTCCTCTTTATTGAAATTTGGATGTTTTGTATTTCAATAGCCTCGCGGTTTTCCACAGTGTGTTCACATCACAGCTGACTTTGATGCATGCCCATTCTTAATATCAGAGATGTGTTCCTTCACCCTAATACTGATGCTTCTCTTTGTTTGCCCGATGTATGATAAGCCACAGTCACAATCTACTTTGTATACACCTGCACAGATAAAGGTATTATATATATTTCTGTGCTAAAGACAAAGCGCGATATTGAATTTCGTAACTCAACACGCAATGATTGAGAATATAAAATAAAATTCCACAGTGTATTCTAAATTTGTCACTACCAAAATTTAAAGTAATTGTAAAAAAAATTCTAACAAGTAAAGCTTATTACACTGTCCAAGAACATTTGGAGGATAAATATGCATGGAATTAATGTCTGTTGGATGTCATGCAGGATAGCTGCCAACTAATGTCATAATTAATTATACCATTGACTTTGAAAAGAGCAACTGATGAGTTTCTTGCCGGCTCTTCTCAGCAGAACTGCCTTCCGAACCGGTGGTAGCTTTTTGTTTGTATGTTCAATCGACGATTCAAAAGTGCTTACACAGTCTATTTGAATAAAGAATATTTTGAATTTGAATTTATTTTGGGAAATGGGTAAATGCCTTAGTGAGAACGAACTTAACTCTAGGTGTGTGTCCATGTTCCTTTGTTGCTGTGTGCGGGATGCAGGGAAAAGGGAGAGAACATATCCAAAAATAATTATAAATTATTTATTAATATATATTTATGCTAAAATTAAATAAATCTCAAATGTTTTAGATAATTAACATACATAAATAACAACATTTATTATTATTTAATATATCTATTTAAACAGCCAACATGAGCCATTGTTTTACAATATAACGTTATGCAAATTGAAAATCAGTTTAATATAATAGAGTATTCTATTGAAATTGAATCGTTAATTGCTATGTGAATTCATCAATGGATGTATGAATATCTAATCATCTAGGAACACCTATATGTTGGGTGTGGCTTAGTGACTAAATTATCTAGCCAAATTCAGCCTCGACACCAGAGGGAAGAAAAATTTCCACGTGCCACAGAACTGTGGAATGGCCTATCCGTAGCAGTGTTTCCAGGTCGATATGATATGGGTACCTTCAAAAAGCGCGTCTACCTCCACCTTAAAGGCCAGCAACGCACCTGTAGCTCCTCTGGTGGCTGGCTCTATTTTCTCGCTGTGGTAACGTGAAAAAGCGCAGCGTTGAGTTCCGCCACTCAAAACTCAATGCCGAGACTAATATTTTTCAGGCTGGTTCCCTTACAAATTAACAGCAGATTGCAAACAGCAAAAGAACAGGTTTCTTTTTCATATTCTAATCCGTGCTGTGTGGTTACCGCTACCATTCCATTTTTCAGTCTGCCAGTCAATATGTACTATTTTGTACCGGTTCTTTTTGTTTCGGCTCGGTTATTTTTTCGATGGTACATCGATACTGTTAATGCTTTTGGCTGATTTTTTCTCACACTTCTGCGGAGATTTTTCTTTTTGATCACAGCTTTATTAGAGGTAGTATTTCTTTGTTTACTAAAGAATAAAAGCAATATTTTTTTATAATTTGTATAAGAATATTTTATGCGCCTACTTGGTCGAACTTAGCAAAAACATTTCTTGTTAAAATCACTATATTTATACTAATACTCTATATTCTACAATATACAGCAGCTCTTCCATTTTCTTTACAGGTCGCTCTAAAATTATTCCACAATTCTAAAGTTAAAAGAAATAATAATTAAATTAGCTTCACACTGTATCCCACAGCAGGATAGGCAGAGGGAACCTAGTGTTAAGACACCCCGTTCCCTACTTTCTGCCGTATTCTGGAGGCATTGCGTGTTCAACTCAACTCAGAACTCAACGCCACGCGTTGCCTCGATGCCTAAAGTTAAGAGTATTAAAAGACAAAAATGTTCCCCGCATGTAGTAAGGCAGGCAGATCTTATTGTTACACACATACATATACGAGATACATATTAGATATCATTTTATACATATGGAACAAGTAAATTATTACTATATATGTATGTACGATTTTGTTCCCATTACTAGGCGTAATAAATTAATTAAACTTAATTACACGTTTCGCTTTGATTTTACGCAACACTTGCTTTCAAGTGAAACACAGAAACATATTCATATTAGGTATAAAACCTATTGTAAAATATTTCATATTTTGTGGTTTTTATAATTTAGGATAAATGTTATACGAGTATATACACAGAATCACGCTGTATCCCGCATGTGGTAAGTTAAGTAGAGGGAGCTTAGTGTTAAGACACTCCACCTCCCCACTTTCCGCCGATTTCTAGAATTACGTTTTGCATAACGATACTCAACGCCGCGCTTGGCCTCGTTACCAGAGCGAGGATATGAAAATAATAGATACAAGCTGACCCGGCGAACTTCGTACCGCCTAACAGTAATTTTTTCTCAAATATAAACTTCTTGAAAACGTTAAATACTTATATCTTAGAGAGAAGCGATTCCAATGAAATAAAAACTAAAACCTTCTCTAAGTTACTTGCAATTTTTTCTATAAAATTTCTAAAATTTGTTGTGTACTTATAAAGCGTGATATGTATTCACATAAACAGACAAACAGACAAAAATTCCAAAAATGCTGGAAATGGATTCTGTTAGTTGTCCTTTAACACCCTGGCTATTTTTTAAAAATATTAACAATGTACAGAAACGACGTTTCTATAGATTTATTATAAGTATAACATAGATCTTACTTCCACTTCGCTTGTACCTTAGCGACTGGACTCTAAGTTTTAACCATTTTTTTAGTGTATTGTGGTCAATATAACTTACAAAATTAGAATCCCAATTAGGACATCCAGGATCTTAACGATCGTATCCTCGTTCCACGTCAGACAAGAACAAGTGATAAATGATATAACAATGGGTCTTCATTAGTACGTTGCATTAATTAATCTAACGTCACGGCGCCCGCAATAACCAGGATGAGACAGATTCTTACTAATTTACTCCCTAAATGGTTTTCTTATGTGGATTCAATTAAATATTGTTTTTTTTTTCGAATTTAAGGCTTCTTTTTTCGAACATGAAGCTAATGCAGAGAGGAAGAGGGTACTCTGTCCCTGAAGAAATGCAAGCGCTAAGTGGCTGCCTGTGAGGATGTCGATGACTGTAAGGGCGGCCCTGCGGGACTTGAACCTTGGCTTGCAGCCGTCGAGCGGACTGGGGGAAGAACAAGATAGTTTAGATATGACGCTTGTGGCTACTCGAGGAAATGAATTATTATTTCTTAATATTTTCATTTCTTCGCTCTGGCACCAAGGTCGGCTCGGCGTTGAGTTCAGTCACTCAACACGTAATGTTTCGAAAAATTCGGCGGTAAGTGGGAAACGGAGTGTCTTAACACTGGGTTCCCTGTGCTTACCCTGCTGTGTGCGGGATACAGCGTGAAGCTGATTTTTTTTAACTCAACGCTGCGCTTTGTCTCGACACCAGAGCGAAAAAATGGAAATAAAACGTAAATAAATATTTCACTTCCTTGAATGGGGATCGAACCCAAAACCGCGTCGCGTTACAGTCTCACCCTTGTCCCGCTGCGCCACGACGGCCGCATTTACATGATTTCTAATAATTTTAAAAATGAAAAGATATAAATACAATTAAGTATACGAAATTATTTTATTGTCATTGGACCGGAATAATTGCGGAAATCGGTAAATTATATAAATGCGCTGAAAATAACGTGCAAAGACACATTTACGATTTTTTTATGTGTATTATATTGTTTTTTTTTTTTATGGGAAAAGACATGGCAAACGAGCGTACGGGTCACCTGATGGTAAGTAATCACCGCCGCCCATGACACCGAGTAACACCAGAGGAGCTACTGGTGCGTTGCCAGCTTTTGAGGTGGTTGGGCGCCGGAGCCCGGCATCACCTAATGCGAAACGCAGTGGCATAAAGCCATTACTTCACGCCGGTTTTAAATGCCGGGGGTGGTAATGATCCGGTCGAGTCTGCCCATGCGTGTAGCCATTGCTGGCGACGTGACTCTCCCACTCGTATTTTAGTCGCCTCATACGACACCACCAGTACCAGGGTGATCCTATTCTAAGCCGAAAATATATAGGCTGATATTAATGATGAAAGGATGATATAAGGATGATAAGAGAGCTTATATGGGATTTTTTATTTCATTTTCCACCTTACTTTTTTAAAATATTAAATTGTTATTAAAATTACATAATAATGTCAGTAGGAGGTACTACTTAGTGTACCTATCTACTATCGGCTTGAAAGACAGTTCTGCTGAGAATTTTTTTCAGCTGTATCCCGCTAATAAGAGGGTAGGCAGAAGGAACTTAGGAATATAGTGTTCAGTCATTTTGTTCCCATTAAACCGTCCCCCCTTTCAGTCGTTTTTCGCTTTCCGCCGAATTTAAGTGGCCTAGACCGAACTGAAACTAAAAGTCTAAATACCTAGAAATTAGCTTAAACGTTCCCTCTGCCTACCCTGCTGTGAGCGGGATACAGCGTGAAGCTGATTTTTAACTTATAAGTTTGTAGGTATTACTGTCTATATCACTGATAATCTGTAAGAAAACAAAAGGTGTCATTCTGATATTTACAATGACCCTCCTCGATGACGAATACAAAAGTATATCTATTTACAGGATAACAATACGCCATGGATTTTTAATATTCGACTAAAGATTTATAATTGTCAAACATTTATTGTAAAAATATATTAAAATTTTTAATTTATTCGCTCTGGTAAAGCGCGTTGTTAAGTTTCGCCACTCAATACGCAATAACTCAAAATTCGGCAGAAGTGAGAAAAGAAAACGGAAAGTCTTAATAGGAACGGTTATCTTAATATTCGGTTCCCAGGTTCCATCTGCCTACCCAGCTACGTGCGGGATGCAGCATGAAGCTAAGAAAAAAAAGATAAAATAAAACTAGCCAGTCATTATGAAATGACAAAAAAATTATCAAATGCAAGACCAAAACGATCTTTTTACCACTGTCAGTTTAAAAGGTCAAAGGAATATTGAATTTTCAAATTAGTTGAACGTTTAAAATGCACATAATTAACGGAATCAAGAGTCTGCTTCCTAGAAAACTAAGCATCTAAGAGTTTGCGAGAATTTAATTAAATGTTAAATTTTCATAAAAGGAAAATAGGACTCACCATGGTGCAGTGGCACAAGAGTGCCGCTGTAAATACGACAGGTTGTGGGTTGGAACTCGGGGAAATTATATTTTTTTCTTTTTTCGCTGTGGTAACGAGGCACAGTGGGTCGTTGAGTTCCGCCACTCAACACGCAATTCTTTCAGAAAGTGGGAACAGAAGTTTCTAAATGGGAATCAGAGTCACTTAATATTAGGTTCCCATGTTCCCAAACTAAAATAATGAGAAGAGTGTCTTAATACTGATTAAAACAAAAATTATATATAAAAACTAATTAAATCCATAAAGATTAAAATTATATTGTCTCTCAACAGTTCACGGCAAGGCATGGATAAGTATAAAATCGATTTCTTGTTAGGTTTTATAAAAAATATTATGAAATAAAGAAAAAAAGACCAGACAAGCGCGAGATGGACTCGTCCACCGAGGGTTCCGTACAGAAATTGCAGATGAATTGAGTAGCTTTTCATGAAATTCAAGCTTAGCTTACCCAGTGGCTTGTCGTGGTGCCTTTCCATTTTATGTCTCATCTCACTTGTACTACCGGCTTTAGTACCAAATTTTGCCTCCTATTTAGGGCTATTTTTTGAAATTTAGCCTGAAAAATTTAGTTTTGCAATTTTTTCCTCAACGAGTACTATCTGTAGATGCTAATTGCCATATTTAATAATTCTAAGTCAACCGGAAGTACCCTATGCATTAGGATTCACTTTATAGTTGTCGAAATACACGTTTATGAGATAAACGGATATCTTTTTTTAAGTAAATATAGATATGAGTTTTTGAAAACCAATTTCTACACGATATCTCCAAGTGTTCCTAAGATAAAGACTTTTGACATACAGACAGACAGACGGATAGCAAAGTGATCGTAAAAGGGTTCCTTTTTCCTTAAAAGATACGGAACCCTATAAATATGTTTCATTTGGAAAAAAAATCTTACTTTACCTCTTAGAATAAACTTCATGGAACCAATCGGCAAGACTTAGAACTAATTAACTGATATCTGAACTCAACTGATTTCTGAACTAAGACCACTCAAAAGTTAAACTTTAATACAGGTTTATAGAGACACTCTCTTTAACCTAAGATGGCTCTTAAATATATAGCAATACGGTCGGGTTGCAAAAGAAAGCTGAAACCTATAAGTTTGTAATTTGTAATGAATCTTTTCATGGGTTTCCTAAAATTGTGAAGTTAATAGGTAATTTTTTATTCTATGCATAAAATAAATAAAAAAAAAATCACTTTCACGTTGTATCCCGCATATAGTAGGTAGGCAGAGAGAATCTAGTACATAAAGGTAAAGCTAATTCCGTCAGAATAAAACACATTCTCACGTCTGGTGGCGATTGAGGGAGTTCCATTTGGGAGAATGAGATATTTTACTTTGTATTTTACCATTCAATATCTCGAAAGTGGAGAAACAAGAGTGCTTAAGCACTAGGTTCCCTCTACCTGACCCGCTGTTTTTAGGATATATCCCAAATATAAAAAAATAAACATCTTTCACACAGCTTGAAATATTTGTTGTATTGTTTTTTTTAATATTCACGCATATGCTAAGCTTTATAAAAATAAATTAGTGGCATGTCTCTCCGTCCTCCACAATTCGTACAAGATGTTAAATCCTATATGTTAATAAATTTAACTAACTGTACTCTCCTTTCATCCGTTATCTAGATAAAGGACACTTTACATAATTTATTATGTACAACATCGTATATCCTTTATGGAGGTATATGTGGCTAAATTACTTGCAGGTTCGTTTGCAGTAACTCAAAAATATATTACTACTAGAGATATTATAAATAAGCATATTCTATTTAAATATATATATATATATATATATATATATATATATATATATATATATTCAAATAGAATACGATATAATTCACGCCGTGTGTTCCCGGCTTAGAATAGGATAATCCTGGCACTGATGGTGTCGTAAGAGGCGACTAAAGTACGTGTGGTAGAGTCACGTCGCCAGCAATGGCAACACGCATGGGCAGAGTCGACCGCATTATTACCATCCCCGGCATTTAAAACCGGCGTGAAGTAGTGGCTCCTCTGGTATTACACGGGGTTTTGGGCGGCGGTGATCACTTACCATCAGGTGATCTATACGCTCGTTTGCCATATATTATTCACGCAATACCTCGAGAATTCTGAGGAAAATGCGGAACGGAAATGTCTTAATGGGAACAGGGTGTCTTAGCATTTAGTTCCCAGGTTCCCTCTGCCTACTGTATGTGCTATGTGCTATATACAGCGTGATGCATTTATATTCAGCTGGTTATGCATTTATATGCATAACCAATAAATGGAATGGATTTAAAAAAAATAATTAAAAGTATCATAATAAATATATATCTGCTTATAGAAATGTAAATGCTGTTAGCTCTATTAGCCTTTACATCAATTGGGTAGGAAAGAGTGTACTCTGTCCATGATAAGTACTACTGAGCTGCTTGAGAGGATGTCGACGACGGCAGGGCATCCCTTGCGGGACTCAAGCCTTGGCTTTAACCCTCGATAAGGCTGGGCGACCAAAAGAGATTTTGAAAATCAAAACCACTACCATAGTAATTATTGTCAGATGGTCCTCCACTTAGCCACAATGATTTAAAAATAAATTTAGTGTATCAATTAAAAATATTTAGAATATGAATATATATTATTTTGAGGATATCGTTATCCGTAATATATCATTAAGCAATAGTTTCATAACTAAATATTAAATTTTGTTTTTTAAGTTTTACTCATAACGTAATGTTTCATAAATTGGGCTCAAACTGAGGAGGGAGTGTTTCAACTCTAGGTTCCCTTTTCCTACCTCTCTATATACATAATACAGCGTAAAGCAAAAGAAGAAAAAAAAACATACACTAATTTTCTTTTATACCATAACAAATTATCTGTTTTAGATAAAAACACTGAAATATGAGCTTTTAAGATACCATCCATTTTAAAAGTCCATTCTTGTCCTCATGCTCGTATAACAGATGTGGGGACGTCTCACAAATGATTGAGGACAGCGTGACCACGTCCCGCGTTGTAGGGCAATGGGGAGCTTTATTTCCACAGCCTGTGAAGCTTATATAGAAGCTTATGTTATAAAGGAAGCTTTCAGCAAGGAAGCCTTGTTGCGGTGAACTTTCTATGTCAATTAATGTCAGCTATTTAAAGTGGAGTTTTAAACTAATTTGCATTAAAATGTTTAAGTAGATTCTTAATGGATGGGTAGAGGAAATTTAGTGTTGAGAAATTCCGTCCTTGTTTACTACATTCGGGACGTGACTAGTTGAGTGACGGAGATTAACGCCGAAGAAAAATATTAATTTGTTTTTATGGAAAAGGACAGGGCAAACGAGCGTTCGTGTCACCTGAAGGTAAGTGATCACCGCCGCCCACGACCCCGTGCACCACCTGAGGAGCTACAGGTGCGTTGCCGGCCTTTAAGGTTATAGACGCGCTGTTTGAAGGTACTCATGTCATATCGATCTAGAAACACTGCCACGGGTAGGCTATTCCACAGTTCCAACTGCCACAATAGGAATATTTAAGTAACGGCATCTAATATAAGCAAATAAAAAAAATTGTAGGTACTGGTAACAAACGGTTTTTAACCGACTTCTGTAAGAAACGGAGGTTATCAATTAGATTGTATTTTTTTTTATGTTTGTTATTGTTATTTCAAGCTAATGCTACAACGACCTTACTACAATGTCAAATTACTAAGCCAGTTTGTTTTACTTGGCACCGACTTCAAAATTATAAAATCTTTGTAAAATTATATTGTTACTTTTTAATTCGTTGTGAAAAGTCGGTTTTTCTTTTTGTTAAAAATTAATTTATTAGGGAAGTCGATAAAAGAATTGAATTTTAAACAAATTACAGACACTCAATGCGTATTTCCCATTCACTAATTATTATAATTATTATTCATTACTTTCTATCAATCACAACCACTTGATTTGAATCATGTATGTTATTGTTTGTACACTTATGCATCATGCTGATTCATTATCTCGAATATTTGATAATTTAACTGCAAAACCTTTTGTGAAAATCCCAATCAATAGTTTCAATGAAATAAACAAATTAATATAACTAAAATATCGTTTTCTATAGATTTATTATTGAATAAAATTGCTTCACGCTGTATCCAGACAGAGGGAACCTAGTATTAAGACACTCCGTTCCCCACTTTCTGCCGAATTCTGCAGGCATTGCATGTTGAGTGGCAGAATTCAACACCGCGCTTTGCCTGAAAACCAGCGCGAAGAATTTCACTTCCTCGAGTGGCGATCGAACCCACAACCGTCGCGTTACAGTCACACCCTTGTGACGCTGCGCCACGACGGCCTTTCTTCTTCTTCTTTATTCTTTCTTATTTTTAAACATCATAAAGTTATCAAGCCATAAAAGCACGGTAACTGTGAATTCCATCCTTACTCGGGGGAATTAATTATTGACCAACTTCAAGAAGGGTGAGGTTCTCAATTAATCTGGTTTTTAGGGTTCCGTACCTTTTAAGGAAAAAAGGAACCCTTATAAGACCAATTTATAATCCGTCTGTTTGTCTGCCAAGAGCATTTGTCGCTTGGTGATATGGACTTGAAATTCAAACCATATATTCAGATCTAGGGTCCAGTGATTTGCTGAAAAATCATATTTCTACATTTACTTAAAAAAAGATATGGACGTTTATCACAAAAAATGAATATTAGTACATTATAAAATTAATAGGATATTTCTGGGTTGACCTGGAATTATGAAGTTTCGCAGCTAGCATCTACAGGTAGTACTGTTCAGGAAAAAATCTGAAAACTATACATTTGTGGTTAACTCCTGATAATCCTAAAAGCCTTAAAAGGGGGACAAAATTTGATATTTATTTAGCTAATTTAAGTTAGGCTTCACATAAATGGGCTGTTGCTATGCTAAGCTTGAATTTCAGAAGAAACTCGAGACCTCCAATTTCTGCACGGAGCCCGCGGTGGGCGAGCCCGACTTGCGTTTATTTTTTAATTTCCCTACACGCATTGTTTTGAATTTAAGTGGAAATCGGAGAATGGTCCCCGAGTGAAATTAAATAAATATTACAGGGATTTGTTTTAGCTACACTTAGCAGGGTAGGCAGGGGAAATCTGGGAACCTAGTTGTAAGACGCACCGTTGGCTTTAAGACACCTTTCGCGAAATGATGCCGGCGGCGTTGCGTATAGAGTGGCGGAACTCAACACCATATTTTGCCATATTTAATTTCCTCGAAATGGAATCCAATCCACTACATATCGAATACAGTCACACGCTTGCGCCGATATTTTATAATTTCATTGGCTCGATTTGTTGACGAGGCAAAGCGCTACGTTTACTAGGAACGGACTGTCGCAGCACTAGGATTCCAGGTTCCCTCTGCGTGCCCTGCTACGGAATACAGCGAGAACAGCTAAAAAAATATTTAACTGTTCTCTACGCCTAATATTTTTCTTCAAATAATCTTATGTACCGAGTATCGATCAAAAGAATTTAGGTTTTTTATATTATAATATTATTGCATCACTATATCATTAAATCTAATGATAACTTATCAGTTTATCTGAAACGTAAAAAATGTTTTATTATAAATGTCATTTACTGCTGTTGGCAAGTAAAGTAACAAGTTTCAATTATTTGTTTTTATTATTTTCTATTTTGTTATTATTTATTTTGGTAATCAAAAGCTTAAATTATGTTTTTTTTAAGTATAAGAATCTAGTAATTGTTTTTCATTTTTACCATTTTTTTTCCTTGAGGTTAATGCTAGTAACCCTACTTCTTCCCTGTCCCCTGTCTTCCCTACCGGTGTATTAGATTATTGATTTAATTTGTTTCTTAAATATTATTAGTTTTAAATTTATAGTTTTTTTACTGGTATCGAGGGAAAGCGCGGCATTGAGTTTCGCCAATCAACACGTAATGTGTCCTAAATCTGGTGAAAAACGGACTTTCTCATCACTAGGTTTTCTCTGCCTACCCTGTTATGTACGGGATACAGCGTGAATATGTACTACTTCTCTGTAAACTATAACTTTACAAAATTTCATATTACTCACTCTGCACATTTTACATAAAACTGGATACAAAATTTTACCTTTATCTATTATTATATAGATTCTGCGTTTTGAAAAATGCAATTGTGTATATTCAGTATGTGTCCGATTTGTGATTGTAAAATCTGTCGGAACCTAGTGTTAAGGTACTTCATTCTTTCCACTGAATTCTGGAGGTATTGCGTGTTGAGTGGCGGAACTAAGCGCCGTGCTTTGCGTCGACACCGAAGAAATGGATATTTCCTTTATAAGTTTATATTTAAACTTAAATAAATATTTCATCTCTTCGAGTGGGGCTCGAACCTACAACCAGTCGGTTTTACAGTCACACTGCTCCATAAATTTCTTTACGTAGTTATACTACTGGTTCTAATTTCTTATTCAGTTATCAATTGTCATTTTTGGTGTCATGTTCACAGTGATATCTATTTTATCAAATCTCATCTCAATACGTATAAGGAAATAAGAAAACGATATTTATTGCCTGCACCATGATGTTTTTGAGCTCGTCGTGGCGCAGCGGCACAAGGGTGTGACTGAAAAGGGACAGTTATGGGTTCGATCCCCACTCTAGGAAGTGAAATATTTATTTACGTGGGGAACGCAGTGTCTTAAAACTAGGTTCACTCTTCCTACCCTACTGAGTGCGGGATACAGCGTGAAGCTGATTTGATTTATTTTTACCACAATTTTTCTATTGAAATAAAACATTTTTTGTTTAAGTTTTTTACATCTTCCTCATTGAGGAGAAGGACTTATTTAACGCTTATTTAAAGCATTATGGGTGTAAAAATAAATATAGAAACAAAAGATAATATAGACCGACATTAATTATTACTATCATTTTCCTGGATCTTGTAACAATGCAAAGAGCGGCGTAGAGTTCCGCCACTCAACACGCAATGCCTTTTATCTTAATTATCTTAATAAGAACGGAGTGTCTTAACACTTGGTTCCCAGGTTCCCTCTATACAGCGCAAAGTTTAAAATACGTAATTATTACATAAAAAATAGAATTAAGACAACACACAAATTAATATTTATGCTAAGTAATACTCACAAAAAAAATACGATTAAAAATTTTTTTTAAAGTATGCTTAGTATACACATTTAAGAAAAAGTTTTTAGTTTTTCGCGATTTCAAATCCCGCTGTGTTCGAATTTTCATAAGTTTCTTAAAAAAAAAACGGGAAAAATTTGAAAATTCACCACTAAAAACAACGAATCGCACAGTTATTTTATCGAAATCGTAGATCGATATGATTAGATATCAGTTATTGAAAACCGGACGTTTGGCCCGTTTCGCCACAGTGTAGTGACGATTGTGAAAATGGCTCCGTGGCTGGAACTACCTTACGAGATACAAGATGTCACGCCTGAGGAGGATAAGATTATCAAGAAATGTTTAATAGGTGCGTTTAGTGATGTGCATTTAGTATATTTATATCGGTTGGTGTTTGTTTTTAATTTTAAAATAGGGATGTGAATTAACGTAAGTATATTTTTGATGTTGTTCTTATTTTTTTTTAATCTTAACTGAGGTCCGTTTTCGTCGTTGTTAAGATAAGAAGGTACAGTACGGACAACGAGTCGTGGCCGCTTTGAAGTTACCTGTAAGTGCATGCGCTGATTTGATTTTACGATTTTTCTTACATCTGATGATTTCCTAATTGAGTGATCAATAGGCAAAAGTACAGAAAACTTAACTTCAGGGCGGCCACGACTTGTTAACCCTGCTGTACGAACACAGGCTCTCAAAAATTACTGTACTATATTGGAAATACCTCGTGATACTAAATAAATACTTGAGTCTTATTTAACAGGGTAGATAGATATAAGTAGGGTAGATAGATATATTTGATATAATGCAAGGAATAGGAAATAGATAAATAAAATATATCAGTCTCCCTGACTGATATATTTTATTTAAAAACTCAACTTAAGTCTCTTTAAGCTCTTCTTTTTGTTATTTTTATTTGAATTATTCTTCTTTAACTCTAATTCTTGAATCTATAGATTGAGTTTGGCAATTTTTAAGTTTTTTCTGTTTTGGGCTGCATTTTATTTTAGTTTTTTATTTTATTTATATATCAAAACGAATCGATAATATGTCAATATTAATTATTGAGACCAATTTTCCAGTTTGAATAGGCAACTGGAAATTCTCATAAATCTTCATATGTAACAAAGAGGAGTTAGTTCCCTTAAGCCTTATTTACGAAGTGCGGATTACTTTTGCACTCAAAGGCAATCCAACATCATATACGCCGATGTCTTAAGAATACGCAATTTTAGTACTCATATCAATAATAATAAGGGTTATAATTCTAAATAAATAGATAAGATAGAATGGGAAAATTATCTAAGTAACAGAAAATAATAAAATAACTGTAGCTGTAAAGATATGATACGGCTGATCTCCATACGGCCTTGGACTGGTTAGGTTTATGTAATTTTATCAATAGAAGAATTTTATCGAAAGTTATTGAATATAAGGATACAATTTTGTTATAAAAAGAAAGAAGCTTTACTGCTCGCTTTACATAATGAGCAGGGCCACTTAAAATACTACGTACAGTCTAATTTGCGTTTTGACGGGCGGCGGGTCGACGTGGCGGGACTCAACGCAGCGCTTTGTTCACTAGAGTACGGAAATGGAAATAATTTAAATATTCCCCCAAAGTGACATCGATTTTACAGTTGAACGCTATTTCACTGCGCCACGTTGGTTTTTAAGTTAATTTTATCAGTGGTTTTTTATCAACTTACTGTCACGAATGCACTTTGACAAGTTAGTTTTGATGTGTTCCGATACTTTTAGTTGTTATCAGTACTTAAAGATATTTTAAGGAAAACAGGAAGAATGAAGTGGCCGATCACTCCATCTTTAATTTTTTTTAGGTTCATTTATCGAGTTAAATGTAGAAATACATACATGCATATACAGTAGAAACTCGATCAACTGAACTAATTATAGTTGTTAATCATTCGGATAATCGAAAAGTATATTAATTCCGATAATCGAGAACTTAATGGGAACGTAGTGTCTTAACATTGGATTCCCAGGTTCTTTCTGCCTACCTTGCTTTCTGCGGGATTCAGCGTGAAATTAAATAAATATTGATACATAACATTACCTTTTCTCTGCGTTTAAAAAAGTAAAAAAAAGAAATTTACTTTACCTGTAAATTTTGTACTAAAATTTTATAAATTTTAGTACAAAATTTGACTTCGGCCCTATCTTATTATTTATATTGGGTCGTAAAGATATAAATAAAATATCTATTCTATCTTAAACAATAATAATTATCTATATAGATAAAGCAAGAGCATTATCGGTGCGAATGTACGGGGAAATTCAGTCCTTTTATTTGAATATATAATTGAGATTAGATCTTTATTTGATTTATAATTTAATTGAAAGATAAAATATATCTAATATTATAATATCTATGGAATTGTCGTTTGCTTGTTATTGTTTACTACAAAGAACATTTTATGTAATGTACATATTTCTTGAAATTATTATAGATGAGAGATTTCTTGGGCGCGGCGTTGAGTTCCGCCACTCGAGACGCAGTGACACGTTAAAAAACAAACTCTTTTCTAATTATTTATTGATATGTAAAATACATGTAAATTATCACTTGTAGGTCATGCATCTAACAAAATATGTATGTAACAAATGTATAGATAATATATAGATAGTAAGTTTATAAAGTATATTATTAAATTTAAAATAAAAAATATATAGACCACAATATATAAGAAATTTAATTAAAATTTCCAATCACTTCAACATACTAGAGAAGCAGTTGACATGTAAACAATACGTTGCCATAGCAACGTGTATGTCACTGTACGAGTGTGTATTGTCAAACATAATTATGATAATGTGTGTTAAACTTTTTTTTTATTTTATTTATCCTTTGGGCTTTATTAAGTGTGGAATAACACTATAAAAATATAAAAAATATTTGATTAAGGAATATTTTTCAAATTCTGACTTCAGCACAGGCCAGTGGAGTCAATCAAAAACTGACACCAGGTTTGTTCTACCTACCATACTATATACGGAGTGTAGCGTCAACAAAACAATACGAATAAAATTCGTTATTACCTATTATTTAAAAAGACGCACTTTAAAATGTACTGACTGTTTCTAATTGATAAAAATACTTGTTTTTTTATTATAGTACGTACTACTTGTCCTAATTGAGGGCAGGCGAACTTTCACATCATTATATGCACTGGATTGTATTAATTAATAAAGACAACGTCATATCTAAATAAGTTATTTTAGATATTGAATAATGAGTCATAGAAGTTTATCATTAATTTGAGTGTTCATTAAGATATTTCTTGAGTGCAAGCGGTGGGTTTTGACTTAGATTTGTTGTCGAAAAAAAATATATATAAATAATGGTTAGATAGGAAGAGAACTAGTAACTTAGTGGACTAGCAACCCCACTTAGCTTGTAGGTCCGCCTCAGCCTCTCACCATGCAACTTGATAAACATTCGTGGCTTGGTATCCTAAGTTTTTCTTCTTCATCTTCATTTACCTTAGTTTAATTATTTTTGTCTGACTCAATTGTAAATATTTTTTTTAGCTACACAGTGTATTTCATTTATAGCTGGTAAGGCAGAGGCAAACTCGAAACCTACTATTAAGACACTGCCTTCCTATACATACCCGTCCGTTTGCTACTTTCTGCAGGATTCTTAAAAAATCAGTGATTATCAAATGGAGAAATTGAAAATATTCAATATTTAATTTCCTCGAATGGGATTTGAAGCCACAACACGTTAACAGTGCAAGTTTGTGCCTCTGCGCCACGATAGGCCTTAAGTCTTATTCATAGTAGAATTTTAAAATGTTATCAGATCTACTATCTAAGCACAGTATTGATAGCCTGAATTAGTTTACCTTATTATTAAATCAGCTTTCAGTATTTATACATACAAGTAAGTATTTTAAAATAAAAATAAAAAATGATTGAATTTTAAAATCAAATTAAATACCTAACATTAGATACGGAGAGATTGTTTGAGTATGCAAACTAATATATAAACTTTGGCTGGAGTAAATGTTCAGTAATTACGTTATAACTTAATTAGTAAAATTGGTAGTTTCCAAAATAGACCTGACTTTTCTACATTGTAATAAAAAATGCGTAATATATTTTCTAGGTACCAGAAGGTTTTACCAGGGTAGGTATACGAAATCTGTGGTTAGGACACTGCATTCGCCATATCCAGCCAAATTTTCGGAATATTGCCTATTGAGCGGCAGAGCTCAAAGACACGCTTAATTTAGCTACCAGAGCGAGAGAAATAAAAAAAAATAGCTTCACGCTGTATCCCTAGCGAGCTAGCAAGAGAAAAGAGAGCGCCAAACGATCCCTGCGTATCTCTTTCGCCTCGTCCACTGTCATCGATCTATCGATCTCTTCATATCCTCTCCGGGGGTTTATTATGCTTTTTACCTACACTTTCCCCAGTGTCATCCATATCGTATTTCTGAACCTCAACCACTCTCCCTTACATTTCTTAATACTCATTTTTCCTACATTAGTCGTTTTTTGCCATTTTGTTCATCACTCAAACATTCGACGTGTACAAATCAACTGAGCATGATCTTCTTCATTCTCACCGTGACATCCTCGCTAGTATCTGCTATTCATTTCGTATTTTTTGTTTCTACTTTTCCCAGAATGGGAATCGAACCCATAACCGTCACGTTTACAACCCCACGCTGAACCACTGTGCCACGACGGAGTAATAATATTTTTTGCGCAATATTTTCAGTTCTGGATGATTAAATGGCATTTAAGTGAGTAGACCTTCGAATAAAATTTGCTCTCGAGTACGCTTCTACCAGCTACAAATTTAATCAAAACAAAAGTGACGTAAACAAGATATGTAGGGTACTTCGCGTACAAATTTGAAAAATAATTTTATGAATTATCTTTAAATAGAATATAAATAAGAATGAAGTAATTTTGGGTTGTCTTCTTCCGATAGAATTTAACATTTTCCGGATATTATTTTATCGAAGATGTTTCAAAATACTTATCTAGCTTTTTCCCGATTGCTAAGGAATGGTTATATTTTTCGCGCGTATCTTGTATGTATGTATTATTTATTACCTCATATCTCCAGAATCGCTGAACGGATTTACATAATTGAGGACACATTAGAAAAAATATCATGGCGGCTGTGGGACGCCATTTTACTTAGTGATAAAAAAAAATTGGTTTCGGATACCACATGGTTATCGAATTCAAGAGCTCAATGCGAGGATTTCAACAAGGTATACCATGATTATCATTACTATAATGAATCCTAACTAAAAAGTGAGTTTTATGCGGTCGGGGTTTTTATTTTTCAAATATCTTTTCCTTGTATATGTACTTTTTCAATTATGAAAACGACAGGAAATTCGATGACTGAAAAATCGATTTCTACTTGATAAAGTGCGAATTATATATAATGTACAAAATATTTTGAAACATTTTCATTTCCTTTATTAGATAAGATCAAGGTTTAACCAAAATATATTGTGAATATATTTAAAGATGTTGTATTCCTAAATCGATTTTTTATTAGAATCTTAATATTAAAAACCATCGCAATTAGTACTTTTATGGCTTCACGCTGTATTCCGTACATGGCAGGGTAGGCGGTGGGAACCTAAGGGAATCTAAAGTTAAGAATAGGACGCTCCGTTCCCCATTATGACACTCCATTCCTCACACACAAAAGAATGAATGTATTTTTTATATGCTAAATTTATATCACAAAATTATTAACCCTCATAGCAGGGTAGGAAAAGATGATTTAATGTTGAATTTCTCCGGTTTTAGCGGTATACCGTGACACTACGTAACAGCGGAGCTTAACGCCGCACTTTATCTACAAGAGCTGAAATATGAATACTCCTATAGTTCATTCTCACGAACAGGTATCGTACCTACAACCACAAATTTAGCGTCAAACGCGGCCCAGTTGCGACTGAGTTATATATTTTATTTGATACATTTTTTGAAATGAATATGTCTCATCCCTGGGGTTTGGGAAAAGGAATGTGCGATACGAAAATCGTTACCATGACTCATCACCTAGCCACGCGTACAGCCCGCATTTGAAAAATATGTTTGCGGTACTTTATGAACATTATTATTCCGTGTGTCTGTGTGTTGTGTGCTTATATATAGTGAATCTCTAGATGTTTGTATATAGTGTATAAGACAGATCAATAATATATATGAAACCATTTGAATTAAATCATTGTTACATTGTTCTTTTCATTTATGATGTAAGACATATCTATCTACTGTGCCATCGAAAAGCAATGGTATTTTATTTCATTTTATTATTTCATATAAATCGCCATTTAAATTAAATATTATATTGTTCTAATTAATTAATATTTTATATTTTCTAGTTCTGTACAACCTGTTTCCAATTAGCTCGCAATATTGTATAACATCAATTAGAACCAATAGCATAACAATGAACGTAATACGAACCAACCTTAATTGAGTGATGTGCATTTAATATGATTCTGCAGTTCATTATTTTGGAAATCACATAAAGCTGCTTATAGCAGGGATATTCTGCAAATAGCAGGGAAGGCACATGGAAGCTGAGAACCTAGTGTTAAGATTCTCCATTAAGACGCTTCTGTTTCTCAGTTTCTGCTAAATTCTTGAGGCTTTTTTAGTGGAGGAAGTCAACGCCGCGCTTTACCTCGTTATTGGATCGAAGAAATAAAAATATTAAATATTTTATTTTCTCCAGTGGTCGAAAGTGGAGACCGGAAGTGCCTTAACATAAGGTTCCCAAGCTTCCTCTGCCAAACCTGCTATGTGCATGATACAGCGTGAACCTTAATAAAGATTGTAGATTTAGATAGATATAGATAATACCTTTATTTGGATATATATCACAAATCGATACATAAAAAAATACCCACTAACGACACAACAGATACACTATATTTACAATATAAATCGTTAGTGCGATGCTAGAAAATTTGAAAGACAAATGGTTGAACGATTTATTTAAATTTAAAATTTGTGTTTTTTCTTAACTTCACGTATCTGCCGCATATAGCCAGGCACCAAAAAGAACATAAGAGTTAAGACACTGCCTTTTATTCAATAGGGTAGTCATAAATTAACCTGTAAAACTCTTCTTTTACTGATTAAGTAATATAAAGATAAAATTATAACATTTAGAAAGTTGAATTTTGGCATGTAACCAGGTTATTAGAATTTAAAAATAATTGTTATTTTTTTTAGCTTGTCTCTATCAGCTGTCGCTGAGTTTCTTGCTGAGGTTCTCCTCAGATCTGAGGAATTAACTTTAGTGAGCTTATGGTAAATTATTTGACGTTTAAGAAAATTAAATAAGTAGCTTCTTATTTTGAATACAATTATTTGACTTTGATTTATTTTCATTTTAGCAAAAAGTAACGAACAGAGTGTTCTCACATCAAGTTCTCTCTATCTCTATACTGCATACAGGATATAGCATGAAACTGAAAAAAAAAAAACGGCTAAAAGATACTTTTATCTTTAGTTTACACTGGTTTTGTATTATCATATTTGTTCTGTTACCTGTTTTTGTTACTGACGTCAACGATAGTCTATTGCCACAGTGGGCCGTTGAAATCCCCGATAAAGTTAAAAACTAAGATTAGGCAATGCTTTTATCACATATTACGTACACATATGCGTCGAATGTTTCAAAAATAATTGTTAAAACACTCCGTTCTTCACTATCCATCCAATTTCTAGAACTGCGTGTCAATTGGTGGAACTCAACGCCGCGCTTTCTATTTTATCTGAAAACAACTTTTGTGTTAGTACATAGTTATTAAGTCGAATAGTTATTACGAAAATCGCAATAATTGTTTTTGACAGTTTTAATTGTAATAATGTAAGTATTGATGATTTTGATTCTTAGTCTATATAATTCTAGTCTTATATAATTTATAGCTTCTAGAACATTAAATGGCACTTTTAGCAGTTGGCGTGACAGACGTCCAAAAGCGTGTTTTTTTAACACTATTTAAATTATAATCTATACTAAAAAAAATTGTTTCGAGGCACAAGTGTGTAAACGCTATTGGTGGATCTCAATCAAATAGAATATTTATTTAAATTTATATTTTTCACCTCTGGTGTCGAGCATCCAGAATTTCCCTGCAAAAGGCCAACGCAGTGACTTACACTAGTACCTATAGCCTTAAAATGTACTAACGTAAATTTTGTCTCGCAAAAGCTCATTTCGCTAAAGCTGTTGCAGATTGAATTCATTAAAAATAGTTCATTA
>DWGR01000544.1:0-21683 GCA_018247715.1 Heliconius burneyi | reverse complement strand
TTTATAAGAAACAGATTTGTTCTAATTTCTCTACTATAAGCTTATAATAACGTAATAAATGCGTAAATAAAAAACTTTTTGGCTTAATCTAATAAATTTTCGTCCTCAATATGAAATTAATTATATATATATAAGTATACATATTTGCTTATCAAGAATGGTTGGTACATTACAACCGTAATTAAATTCACACTTTAATAAGCAAATATACTCACTTTAAATTAATATATGCATACAAAACACTTTTTTTTTTGAGCTGTCACAATTCGTTTTAACTCACTTCAGGGATATAATAGCCTGTTTGATACGTTTCTGTTTCAAAGTATAAATGTAACATTTGAAGAAATACTAATAGCTATAATATAATTTTTTAGCCTATGTAGAGGCCAGTCGTAGCGTGGGACACAAATGTGTGACTGTAAACACAACTGGTTGTGGGTTCGATCTCCACAACCAGTTGTTTCAAAACAAAATATTTTTTTACTTTTTATTTTCATTTCTTCGTTCTTATGTGGTAAGGATTAGTGTGGCATCTAGTTCCGCCACTCAACATACGATGCCTCAAGAAATTCGCGGATAATGGGAAACGGAGTGTCATATCACTAGCTAGTGCTATCAACCTTGACCATGCGGAATATAGCGTGAATCTGATTTTAACCTATCAAGATAGACAAAGGAAGATAATAAAGGAATAATCACCCTAATAGTATTTTACCAAAGAATGTTCTTCTCAAGACAAGACAATGTTACTAATAATTAAAGTTTATATTGTGTTATAATTCTAAACGACAAAGTACTAAGGTAAAAATAGGTCAAGTTAAATGGTTGAGAGGAGACCAAGAAGATGAATTTCCTAGATTGTAAAGCATTTATAATGTACACTTACAAATACAAATTTTTATTTATAATAAATTCATACTTGTGTATAGTCTCGACTCTAGATAAACAAATTGACTTAAATTTATGAAAGTATAATACGAAAAAACAAAAAAAAATCTAGATCATGTCATTAAAATATCTTAAAACATAAAAAAGAAACTCTTTTAAAGTAAATCATTAATCCAAAACCCACAACAGATTAATGTAATAAGATTTTAAATGTCAATCAAAATAGCCCTTTTATTGCTTTAGTAATTGAAAAAGTTATCGAATCTCATAAAACGTTAACAGCCTTCAAACTCTGCAAATATTTACATCTAAAATATTCTTCTAGACAGTTTGGAAAGGCTCGAGGCCGCGAGCAGATTTTTGTTGGTACTAAATTACAGCTCAATCAAGTTGTTCATATTTTATATTCATAGCTTGGTTTTAGTAAGTTTGAAATATTGAGACCATTGTGGCGTAGTAGCAGAAGCGTGTGAATGTAATCGCAATGGTTATAGCTTCAATTACCGCTACATTAGGGAGAATGAATTATTTATTATTATCATTTCCTTGCTCTGGTAAAAAGGTAAAGCGCGTCGTTGAGTCACGCCACTCAGCAATGCCGTAGCCGTTACCGTAGTAACGTAATAGACAGAAAGTGATGAACGTAGTGTTTAATACAATATCAGGATTGTAAGTCTACGGGAAGTACAACTTATAAAAGCTGTCAACATTTGCATAATAGGTATATGCACTCATTTTATATCAAATGAGTATACAAATATATTTTTTAAGTTACGTTAACTTAGCTAGATTTGTTCTGTGCTACAAGGGTCCGTCCACTTGATTTTTATACTATCACGCACAGATATAGAAACAGACGAATAAACGGGCAAAGTGATCCTATAATGGCTCCATTTTTCCCTTTTAAGGCACGGTACACTAAATATTTTAATATCAGAGCCTTCAGATTTTAGACCTTTTTAGATATTGTACAGGTGGTTTTCATTTCCACAGGAATAATGATATTTTACTACTTGAAATTAGTTTCTTTACCGTTACACGTCGTTTGCTAGCTAAATATATCAGAGAAAGTAGAGAGAACATAAAGTGACTCAACAACGCACTTTGCGTTACTTGAGCTCGGTCTGAATGGAGATCGAAAACATAACAACTGCGCCACAACAGCCTCCATAGGTTAAATTAGTCATTGCTATTATCTACCATACTGGTACTACTACTGGTACTGATAGACAGACGTAGACGCTGGTAGAGATTTTCCATGTATGGGAGATAGATGGCGTTGCCTATTATTTTATATTTACAAATTTTCCGATGTTATTACCTTTTTAAAATATGAAATTATTATTTATTATTTTCTGCGAGTTTTCCGATATTATTACTTTTTAAAATATGAATTATATACAAAGTATTATAAAAAGCAAAAGAAACTCACATTTTTTATTTTGACGATTACTTTTTTCATATATAAGTTATTAACTAATAATAAAATACATATTAACTAAAATTTTTATTACTTTCAATTTTCCTAAAAAACTAGCCAAAGGAAATAAAACCATGATTTTAGAATATTTTTGTTAAAACAACTAAAATGATATAAATTATTAACAAATTAAATCTACATCAGGATTTCGTTAAAGTAGATATTATACTGATTTACTTGAAAACCCTATACAAATCCTATAAAGAGATTTGCTCTATACTTGTACTTGACGGACTTCAATGTAGACCTTAAGTTGGTGTTCTTAAGCTTCAAAATAGCATCAAAAGTTTCTATTTATGTAACAAACCAACCAATTGAGAATTCAACGTTTTCAATTTCACCCCTAGGTATGTTACCAATTAATTTTCTTAGTTATGTTCGTTAAAGCAGACTCGAAATGAGACTCGAGACACAAAATCTTTTGAATGTTAATATTTGATATATATAAGTGACTAAAAGTCGACAGCAATCGTTTTATTAGCTGAAATAGCTCTCAAAAGCATTAGAGGAATTATTATTTAGCAAAATTGTCTAAAAGTGACTTTTCAGGCGATTAATTTATGTTGGATTATAAGGAAAATCACCGGTGATACATAGAATGACGTTTAATAATGTGACTATCATTTTACTTTGTTGTAAAATACAGAAATTTTTCAAATTTTTAGCAATCGCACTCTTTTATCAATAAATCTACATTCTCATAATATCTCTACATTCTCTTCCTTCTTCGCTCTGTATACCGTATATAGCAGGGTTGCCTACCCTGCTAAAAGTTGGGATACAGCGTGAAGTTTATACCACTATAATATATCATGGACTGTTATGGTACATGATATTAATTTTTACCCGAGTGACCTTTTAACCGGGAACAAACAATATTTTGTTATGTCAGTAGATAATAAACTATTGTGCCAATATATGTCAGTGCACAGAAAGATCTATCCAAAACTACGTTTAAAATCGTACTTAAACTTGCTTACTCTTTATAGTTATATTAATTTATTTAATGAGTATTTATAGGTTAGTGAAGACTTTGCTAAAATATTTGTGCCATTTTGGCACGCTTGACACATCGACGCATATTTAGTAATAATGTAATGTTTTTGAATATATGTTTTTTTTGTTATTGCGTACTAAAAAGTGCTACTTGCACTTACCTTAACTGGGGTAAGTGCAATGATAATGTTGTATCAGTGTTGACGCATAATATTTAATTGTGTGGTATAACAATGGTTAAATGTGAACAATTGCCCCACATAACATTATAGGTCATGTGGATCGATGAGAACAATAACTATATTTTTTTTGTTTATTTATTTTATAATAAGTCAGTTATTTGATTTAGAAAATTAATTTTCACTACTTCATACTAGTTGTTAATTCTACTTGTTGTTAGTTATCTGTTGCACTATGTATATTTCTGTGTGAATATTTCTCTTTATAAAACTCCCCATCAAAAACTACCAATAAAACAGCCAGTTTAATTATAATAAAACAATAAATTTACCAGAAATGACAATTGTTTGGCATTTTTCAACATCTTCAACAAAAAGAGTGGTGTCCAATTCAGATTGGTGTTTGATTGATGGCCAGAGGGGTAAAGTTTAAAATGAATTTGTTCGCTTTCCTTTCCATTCCCGGCAGTATTCATATACTTACACTTTTATTTGAATGCCATTTGAATATGACTATTAGTTTTAATTTTGTTTAGCTTCACTATTGTTATCATAACGGGCCAATTAATATTTCATTTCCTCTAGCGGGAATCGAACTTATAATCATCGCGTTCACTAACAGACGTTGTGCCAATTATATATTAGCGTTTTGTCTTCTATAATGTTAAAGGTAACTCTAGAAAATGAAAATATCTACTTCTATTTGGTTAAAAGGTCTAAAGATTCTTTGTATATAAATTATTCAAAAACGTCTAACATAACGTTATAGCGACTATTAATAGATAAGTTATACTTGATTGATTTAATAGATAAGTCAGGGATGAACATAATACCTGCTGTACCTATGGGTAATATTTTTCTTTTCTTACTGTACCTCACATATGACAGGGTAGAGAGGCGAAACCCAATGTTAAGACACTCCGTTCCCGACTTGCCGTCCAATATGCAAGATATTGCGTAAAGAGTGACAGTACTCAGCACTGCGCTTCATCTTATTACCAGAGCGGTTTGTAACAAGATAGCAAGGAAATAAATATAATTAATTTTCCCTAGTGGGAACCGAACTCCAAACCGTTCCTTGTGTTTACAGTCAGACCCTGTGCCACTGTGCCATGATATCCTCAATAAATAACTCTAACAATCTAATATAAGTCAAAAATATTTAAATTGAAGATAATATATTTTAGATATAATTTAGAACGTCCAACGACCGGGTGCAGCGTTATTGTAATATCCGCGGCCATTTTTTGATATGATTCTTGATTTTTTTGTTGATATTTTTAACATTGCTAACATTTTATCAAGGTTGTATAATGTTTCAGAACGTTTTCGTTTATTTCTTACTGCAGATACTTTATTAAGAATATATCTCCAGTATTTGAAGGAGGAAAATTATATTAAAAATGTCTTGTTGCTCCCATTATGTAGATTATTCACATACGAAATCGATTGACCTTACTTTGGTGTTATTATTTAAGGCATGTTTAATGTTATTATTATTGTATATAACATATTACGTGTTTACTTTCTCTATATTTGTAAATAATTTAATCGTTTGATTCCTACTCGGGAGAATGATTTATTATTTTCATTTCTTTGGTCTGGTAACAAGGCAAAAGGCCGGCTTGAGCTGCGCCTCTCAACACGTAATGAGGGGCTGAACTCAACGCCGCGTTTTCCTTTTAAATAATTAATTCCCCAATAACATATAGTGAAGTAATTAATGATTTATAATTAATAATATTTATTTATTTGAGGCCATCATCACGCAGTGGGAGAATGTCTGGCTGTGAACTCGCTTTTCATTTCGATCACCACTTAAGTATAAAAATACTTATTACTCAGATAATTTTCATGTCTCCCCACTAGTAAAACAGATTGCGGGTTGAGCTCCACTACTTAGCACATGCTGTCTTAAATTCAGACACATTCTGGGTAACGAAATGTCCTAATATTAGGATCCCTGCTATAAAGGAGAAAAATAAATTAAATTGCTTAATAGCCAAATAGTTTAGGCCCGACCTATACATATTTCGTTGACATTTAAAATCTTGAGATGACACATTTGTAATATGATATATTAGGTTTCCTTAGCAAGTTATCCTTCTCCGTGAAGCTTTGTGCACAGTTGCGCTGTGTGGAATAGTTTATTAGGTTACGTAACTAGTTGCTGGAGTACGCCTGGTGTATGGCTGTTCAATTTGATCTCTATTTAATTATGTTTAAGTTGAAACTGATATTAAAAAAAAAAAAATTCATATATTAAAATAATTCAGCTCAGTGTTACTTACTTAAGCGTGTAAAGCGTTCAATCTAAATAATGCGCTTAAGCTGCCTTTATACCTATAATAACTTTTTATATGAGTTTCACGCTGTATCTCGTATGTAGCAGGCTAGGCAGGGAGAGCCTAGTGTTAAGATACTCCGCTCCCCACTTTTAGCTGAATTCTTCAGGGATTGCGTGTCTTCTACTTCCTTGCATTAATCCTGGCTATTGCCAAGGTCTGCCTTCCTGCTCAACCTACTCCACTTTGCACGGTCTTTAGCATCCTTGGTGGTTAGACCATAGCGTGTCAACTGGTGGAACTAAACGCCGCTCTTTACCTCGACACCAGAACGCAGAAATAACTGTAACGCGTCGGTTCTCGGTTCGATCCCCACTCGTGAAAGTGAAATATTTATTTACGTTTATTCATTCCCATTTCTTCGCTCTGGTGTTGAGTTCTGCCATCCAACACGCGATGCCTCCAGAATTCGGCACAAAGAGGAGAACGGAGTGTCTTTACACTAGGTACCCTCTGCCTTTATATGTGTGCGGGATACAGCTGTATCGTGTGATTCTTATTTATTTTTAAACTGACCTCTCATATACTCCTAGAGATCGCATCTCTAGAGCATTCATTTTTCAATATATTTATAGTAAAAAACATACAGTCGAATTGATAACCTCCTTTTCTTACAGAAGTCGGTTAAAAATAAATAATTTATTATAATTATATCGAAGCTTTCACTAATAAATCTTCCATTTACTTCAATTAGTTGAATGAGATTCATTTAAAATAGTTATTTATAAATGGAATTCACAGCATTCAGATTTATCAGAACGAATATATCAATTTCCATTTGTATACAAATAATGAAAATACGTTATATACGGTACAACACACCAATATATACATACATACGCTAGAATGATTATAGACGCTTTATATTTATATAAGCTAGTTATTAATTCATACTCAATAATGAAACCACCGCCTATGTACGTGTTCTGAAATACATTCGCTATTGAAATATTTGTCTGTACATTATAAAATACATATTTTCAGGGGTTCGTAGCTCAAAAGGAAAAAACGTAACCCTTGTAAGATCATCTTGTTATTTGTCTATAAAGAATATTTATCTCGAGATCGCGTGAACATGTCAAGCTGAAATTAATATAAAATCACTGATAAAAATAAGCTTTTAAGTCACAAAATTAGAGGATATGAGCATTTATGCTTCGAATTTGTTGGATGAAGTATGAAATTTACCGCGTAATCATAACGTACAGGGACCTACAGTGACGAAATTTGGCTAAGACTTTTCAATATAAATATAGGAAAATATCCAAAATGTAGTATAGATATCTAATAGAAAAAAATATATAAGCTTATTTGTAGTTTATTTCATATAATATGAGTGCATTATGTGTTTAACATGAAGTATGTAAATTTTTATAGATTGTAGTTTTGAACAACAATCTTAAATTTGGTACGGAATCCTTGGTGAGTCTGACTCGCACTTGACCGGTTTTTATTTTTGATCATTAGCTACTTTCTGCATTAGCAAGACAGGTCTTACATTAGAATACTTCGTTATTTCGTTTCTCGTCCACTTCTAACATGGAAATAGAGTTGGATGATAAAATTCAATTCGCAACCCAATACCAGAATTACGTAAAAAAATTATACATTTCTCTTAGATGCCTTCATATCTATAGATATCATGTACACATAAAAATCATGGAAAATCACAAGCTTTTCAAAAAATTGTTTATTTATTTTCGATTTCACGCGTTTTCCTGCGTATAGCAGGGAAAGTAGAGAGAACATAAAGAACATAAGGTGACGGTGGTTGCCTATACATTTACATTATACGAGTTATTAATAACGAGAAAGTACGATACAAATGATCATGTGAATTTATTCAGCGGTTTCAATAAAAATCGAAAATATTCATAACTGTATCGTACTCGTGTTTATTGAACCGACTGTTCACAACAAATAAATGGAATACGTCCGGAGCGCGCTGTTGTTATTGTTTGCATACAGTGATGTAATGTCAGTTCAATTAGCGAATACTCTGGATTTTCAGCAGATCCAAAATATTTTGCATTGAATATGATATACGATATGTATTTCCAAAAATATTACAAAAAGTGCAGTCTGCAGTTTTTAGTGTCCAAATAGTGTGTTTTACTTATAGAACCGGTGAAGTGCAAGTTGGACTTAACAACTTCATCATGGTTTCTTTGGAGTGTAAAAGAGGATTTCTTGTAATATCTACGGGAACGAGAGGGAACGAGATTTTAAATTTTGTAGTTCCATAAATGGAGTTATGGGCTATCAGACCGAATAATATATTATATTAATATAAAATGTACTTCGGTAAAGTTTCATCAAGTTGAATCTTTCATATCATTGTATAAATAAATATTAACCATTGCAAATTAAACTCAATTCAAAGCTTAGATTTTAAAATTAAAATATACTCAAGAAGATGTTCTAAATGCGTACGGAATATATACCGTTATTCTAGAATCGTGATGCCCACAAGAATTCAGGTAATACAAAGTTTATAAACTTCCAAGATCTTATTTCACGATTGCCTTCTATGAATTAAAATGTTAAATCACTGTGGACCCTTCAATTAACGGGACGACTCAAGTAATCAGGTGAAGCTTAGAATTACTTATTTAAATTGTAAAAAACGTTGGTCCTTTGCTAATGATTTAAAATACAGGTTGAATTGTACATTGATAAAAACTAATCAATGTACAATTCAACCTGTAATTGTGAAATTTGTTTAATTAAAAATAATAATTACAAAAAACCCGAAAGCATGAAAGTAAAAAGAAACTAATGACAATTATAAGTAAAGCTAAAATCCGACTGCACAAACTAAATTTATCCAGTAACACTCGCAGCATCAAGACAAACAAATCGGTTCACTGATTTAAATGACTGACAAGGGAACAAAGGAATATAGAATTAGAAGAGAAATAATACTCCTTTTGAGTTTCACCGCAGTCGGGTAAATATGTGTATTTTTCTATGATTAAAAGTATGTCTCCAATTTTCGTCGTGCGGTAAACAAAGAGAAGTGCGTTTTTTGGTGCATAATAGAGAAGGAACAAAAAACTCTTAGATGGAATGATTACTAATATCGTAATTTTCTTTATTTGTCTTATTTGTAAAGTATGTTTAATGATATGTGTTTTACACAATTTGGAGTTATGTAACGATTAAATAAAAAATATAAACATCGACATAATTATACATACATACATATACGAATACATATAGCGTGTGACAAAACACAAAGAAATCTAGAAACAACAAATTACACAGATTATAAAAATATTTTTGACTTCTTTTGAATTTTATTATTTCCGAGGACAAAAGCAGAAATGCGAATTCTAAGTGAAGAAACTGTAAATACTTACATTTTCTTTAAAAAATATCAACGAATCTCCTGTCCAGGGTTATTGTATGAATCAGCATCTGCAACAATGGAAGATATTAATTTTATCATTGTGTTTATATGAAGGTCTAGAATGATTTACAATTTATATGAAATTAATTTTTCTGGCAGTTTTATTTAAAAAAAAAATGCTGTGACTGATAAAAAAACGCAAACTCTTCCAAACTTCTTTCTGTACGAGTATAACCAGTTGTATGTAAATGTTTATTCTTTTAGATTCACCTCCACTCTGCACTTTCCGCCGGATTCTGGAAATGTGTTGAGTGGCGGAACTCAACGCCGCGTCTTGCCTCGTTACCAGAGCGAGGCAATTATAATATTAAACATATTCACTCGAGTGGGGCTTAAACCCTAGACCTAACTCGCTTAAAGTCGCACGCTTGTGCCCCTGCGCTACGAGTCGAATAACGGTTATAGGGTTTTTATTAAATTTCTTTTTTAAGCAGATAAAAACTGACGATATATCAGTCATTTATGATATATGACAGATTATAATACTTTTTGCACATCTTGTCCCTTATATTTGTTTGGACAGAGAGTAAGTTAAGATTCCCCTAGAATTTAAAACCCTACGTGTTCCATAGAAGAATTGAAATATAATATTATATTTCTTTTTATTCGTTACGTAATTTCAAACTGTTTTTAATAAGTTACTAGACGTTTTATAACTATTATTATTAAAAATAGCGAATACTTAAAATTATTGAAGTTAATCAAATCTTAAAAATATCCACAGAGACACACGTATAAATATTTTATTTCTATTTATATATTCTTTATAATTTAACGAACTAAAACTGTACTTTTACTTACGTGCTTTTTACAATACGCCACGTACACATTCACTTTTACCCCAAAGTTAAAATAATCTCTAATAATAATAATTTAAACTTAATATTATTGAAAATGTCAGCTTGTAATATTCTTCGTTTAATATAGTTTTCTCATAACTTTCCCTGTAAAGCAAACTTAATAAGCGATAGCGTTTACTTACTGAACTTAGAAAAGCAAACTATTCTAGCTCAATATGCGGTTTATGTAATAATGCGGTTTATGTAGCTTCACATTGTAAGATGGAGGGTCATAAGGGTTGACAAACGGAACCTAGTGCTAAGACGTGAAAGTAACAGTGGCGGAACTTAACGCCGCACTTTTTCTCTCGATATTAGAGTGAAAAATGAAAATATTTCATATTTCATTTCCTAGAGCGGGTATTGAACCCTCAACCTGTCGCGCTGTCAGTCACACACATACGCACACCATTACTCATGTACAAAGTTGAATTTTTAAATCTATTACTTAAAATAATTGGAATAAAATTTTAATTTCTGTTCTATTGTATAACGACGATTAAATTAAAACCTGTCAGTCACCATTAAACTGTGTCACCCGCCCCCGTCACACAACGCCGTCACTAGGTCGTCCTATTCACACAGTTTCGTTTATTTAGTATGTTGTCAAAACACTTGAAACTATTTGTAACAGTGCTTACTATTAGTATTTCATAATGATCGTTATATAATATGTTGGACTAGATAGAAAAAAATCTCAGAATTTAGTTTTCTTTTTCAAGCTACATTCCGTATATCACTTATAGCAGAGTACCCAGTGCTCAAACACTCCATCCCTACTTTCCGCCGGATGAGGTATTCATGTTGTGAGTGACAGAAGTCAGCGCAGCGCTTCGCCTTATTACCAGAGCGAGGACATGATAATATTAATAAATAAAAACGGTAAGGATCCCACAATAGTCGCATTAACAGTCACACGCTAGTACCACTGGGCCACGACGGCATCAATGGATTTTAAATTTATTTATTAAGAAAATATAATAAGCATTAGTAAATTGATGCTGTAATACACTTTACTGGATAGAAGATAGTTGTCACAGTCCTCTTAATGCTAATTTGATAAAACTTATAAGATAAGATTACCCTCTTCAAGCACTTTTTGTCGATTTTAAGGGATTAACAATGTTTTATTTTTATGTACCAAGAAAGGACTTTAGTTTTTAAATGTGTCTAATACTAAGTGATATAGGGATATGTCCCGAAAGGACGCATTATAATGTTTTGTTGATTTCACATCCACATATATTTATATTTAAAAAAAATCAGCTTTTCGCTGTATCCCGCACACCACATGGTAGGCAGAGGGAAATTTAGTGTTAAGACACTCCCGTTCCCCATTTTCTGACGAACTACGGAGGCATTGCGTTTTGAGTGGCAAAACTCAACGCCGAGCTTTGCGTTGACACCACAGCGAAGAAATGGAAATATATAAGTAAATACATATATCTTACACTTCCTTGAGTGGGGATCGAACCCACAACCGTCACGTTACAGTCACACCTTTGTGCCGCTGCGCCTCAACGACGGCTTTATATTTATGGCTAATGATTATAAGATTATAAGAAACATAGTTGCTATCATTTAAATTTTCCTATTTTATCTAAAAAAGTAGAATTCCCTTTATATAGTGATGAGTCACTGTTTCTTTCGAGACTATGTATCTACATGAGGATTTATATTAGTGATATGACAGCAATTCTTTTATCTTCTTCACCTGTATTGCAAATAGCAGAGTAGGCACAGGGAACCTGGGACCCAATGTTGTGACACTTTCATGATCCATCTTCCGCCGGATCCTGGAGACATTTCGGGTTAAGTGGCCGAATTCAATGTTCTTGAATGATCACCAGAGCGAACACATGTAAATATTAAATATTTTATTTCACTAAGTGAGTATCGAACTTACAGCCGCCGTGTATACAGTCGCACTCCTCAGCCTAAGGCCTCTTTATGTATTATGAAGTAAATAAACTACGTTTCATTGCGTAATGTTTTTTAGAAGGTATATTATTTCATTAAAAAAAGTTTGCAACTCAAATACATAATTGTAGTAACCTCAGCCCTTTGTCGTTAATTGTTAACTGAGAAATTTTCAAGCTATCATCTTTCCGTAAATTGCTTCGTTAAATGACAACGAGATTCAGAATTTTTCAGCATTTTCATATAGGTACGATAAAAATACTATAATTTGGGTGTTTTTTATAAGGACTCATAAATTTGCTTTCGGAAAGCATACTGTGAAGAAAAACCAGTAAACCTGTAATATATATATGAAAAAGAAATAAAAACAATATATAAATAAGATAAGAAAAGTCTATTAGTAAAATCATAAAGGTCTTGGTCGTTACAGCTTTACATATTTTGTTGTAGAGTACTTGATTATGGAACTGCAAGTTATACTCGAATTTTAATTCATAATTAATTTGATTGTCAAAAAAAAGAAAAAATATATACCCGTTCTCATTACCTTAGTGACAGTTTTAAACTAGTGTTTTTATCCTTTCCCTTTAAAAATAATTTTCCTTGAATAAAATGGGAAACTTCGAATAGGCTTTTCAATTTCCTGTAAGCCACAATGCATCCTGCATGGAGTTTCCGTATTTTTTAGAATTAAGGAGTATCGCAATGCAGGTAGAAGTATAATTGTTTGTTGTATGAGTATGCAACTTTAAAAGCTTGCTTTATGCTAAATAATAAAAAATAATTGATAAATAATCTGTTATTGTGGGCTCGATCTTCATTTACCACTAAATAAAAAAAGGTTTGTATGTGTATATGTAGTCGCTTTAATAGTGTATTTATTAGTGTATATACGTATATCTGTATTTATAGTACTTATGCTTATATATTATGTATTGTGTTTTTTTTATCTTTTATGTTATTTTCAATCTTTTTTTCTTTATGATTGCAATGTTACCTTAGTTCGCTATTTGACAGTCTACCACTTCCATCGGTTGGCTGGAAGAGATTTCTTTTAGAAATAACTCAAGTCCTTCTCTATTGTATTTTATGTGCATTAAGAATAAAATTAAATAACAAAGAAATTTATTCGTGACTTAAATTAAATTACAATTATTGTTATACTGCTAGCAAATACCATGAAAGTAGGAATGAAAAGAAGATTAGATCATGCGTTTGCCCTTCTAACATCTTATTAACGAAGACTTCTTTATAAACCGAACGACAATCGAAGTCGAGAGGGAAATCCCTAATAATCTTAGGATTAGTACGGAGATAGCCGCCATTTGAGACCAAATTTGGTTCCGTACATTAATCAAGTATATTGTGTATTGTGTGGAAGATTTACAAGTGGATTTTGGACGTATCGTATTTAGTTAAGTCGGTGAATTAATGCCAGTATTACAGATAGTTTCACATACAATATGTGGCTATAAGCAATAAAATGTTCTTTATGTTCTTGCTTATTTTATAATTAGTTTTCTCGGTTCTTATGAAAAATTAACTAATCCATACGAGTGCAGCATTTTAAGATTTCTACAGCGTATAAGGCACAACAGAGAGTTGTAAACGAAGTAAAAAATATATCCCTCCGAAAAATACATCTCAGCGTAGCAAAGAGCTTGTACTACTCCCGATATGATTTTCATTATATGTATCTGTTAGTGATGAACGAGGCTTTCTATTAAAACAACTTGCACTCAAATCGGCTTACTAATCCAGGAGACAGACGGAGGTTAAAAATGTACTGAGTTAAAATACAGAAGAAATATGAGATGAAAAAAAAAATTTGCAACAGCTGTGTTATAGTAGAACTAGTGATGTCCTTGCAGTGTGGTCTAGAATCTTCTACATCTCACTGGTATTCCTACTGCGTAAAAATCAGATCAGTTTAATCATGTGTGAGATTTTTTTGAAAATCTAATTGTCATGGAACTGGAAGTTCTATCAGCTTAGGCGTTTTAAGTTTCTAGAATAAAGTAAAATATCCTCGTTGAATGACGAAACACATCCTCTAGAACTGTTGTATTACATTCGTATCTAATTTCCATCATGACAGTCATACAATCAGGAGTTGATTTTAAAAAAGAAGGATTTAGTAAAAATTTGAGGTAATTTTTTTAGAATAATATTGAATTTAAGAGTACGTAACAAACTTCAGTCTGCAATAAAATCCATGTTGCCTGGGTACCATAATCTTCTATATTCGATACTGACCTGATTCTAAAGATATAAATAGAATTTAAAACTGCTTATGTTCTACCGGATTTAGTTTTCATGAAATATTTAGAAATTTTCAATATTTTATATTTAATTCTTTATGCCTATGTATTACTTATAATTAGTACTGTTTGTAATATAATAGCATTTAGGAACCTTCATAGATAAAGTACTTAGATTAGTTTTGAATTGAAAAATATATAGAAATAAAAAATCGAAATATTGTAAAGTCTTACCTGAGATTGAAAGTAGTAATATAAAGAAATAAAATCAAAAAGTAATGTGGTATCATCACAAGTTTCACAAAACGTGACTGGGATTCTAAGAGGCAGATTTAGTTAAGCGGACTTAAGACCACCACATAGACTTTATATACATTTACTCCATAGCTAAGAGATATTCTTAAAGTAGTCTTTGTCTTATACAAACATTCTTCAATAAAAATATTCTTAAGTATTATTGCATCAAATTTGATGATATTTGCTATCGTACGACTTACGGTGCAATTCACGAAAAAAGTTTTAGCTCCTATCACCCACGTGTTCACCTCTTCTCTCTTCTTCTTTTTCTTTATATTCGATTATCCAAGTATTAAATTACAAATTTTCTTTTTAAACATGACTTCAGCTAAAATAATAAAAATAAATATTTCTGAAAGAGAGGCAATCTGATAATTAATTGGTGACGACAATGTTATAAAACAGAGTTGTCACGGATTAATGGTTGCTCTCAACCTTATTTCGGACATAACAATGACGCTATTAATCTCTCGTTAAATATCATTTAGAGACCATCCATTAAGTAATTCATTTCAATTTTCCTCGAGTCCTGAGTGTCTTTGTTTAGTCTGTGTACTTAGGCAAAGATTAAATAATTACTGTGAATTTCAACCATTAGTCCGTCTGGAAAGATTAAAAAAGCAGAAAGAGAAACTAAAATATAGGGCAAAACGTATGTTGGCGTAGTGAAAAGGAGATTAAAAATGGAATCCATCTCGTAGATTGACAAAAAAGTGTACAAAAACTAACTCTAAAAATGTTACACTTTGGCCATTTTCCATCACACATGTTGGCAAAGCGAGGATTTAGCTTTGCATATTACAACGGACCGCCCGCGTTGGCGGTAGCGTGGTTTGTTTGGAAAAATATGTGTTTATGAATTGACGAATGAGGCAATATTGATTTAGTATTTTAATAAATATTTTATTTAAAGTGAAATATACTTCGATGTAGGGTTACATATTACGCTTGTACGATGTGTATCATAGTGGTGGCTTTTATATCTTTTATATTCTGAATGAATAGATATTGTCATTTTAGTTAGTCCAGAGGTTGTTGTGGTGGAGCGGCACAGTATCTGACTGTTAACGTGACAAAGGTTTGATTCCCTTTGTGAGAAAAAATATTTTAATTTCCTCGTTCTGGTAAGAAGACAAAGAGTGGCATTGAGTCTCGCCACTCAATGCGTGATATTTCGAAAATGGGGAAAAAAATAATATGAATCCTTGTCCATATTATTTTGTTAGTTATCCATATTATTTTTGTAGAAAAGATAACGATACGTTTTGTTTTATGTTTTTTTTACATATATTTAATACACAAGTATTAAAAGAAAGGTAGCAATTCTCTAAGCAGAGAATTTTAATCGAATATTGTTGAATTGTGCAAATTTCAAATTTGAAACCTACTTGTAGAGTAATATAAAGTGCTGATCGGACACTAAACGGACTAATTTGTAGTGAATTATTATTTCTCGTGCTGTGTTATATGTAGTACAGGTCATACATACGAGTATATGTTTTGTATATTTGTAAAGTATCAAACTCTACACTTTGTTTATAGAATTAAGGGAATTGTATTTAAAAATAAAAAAATAGTACGCCTTTACCTGCTGAGGCTTATAGCAGCTAAACAAAATTATTTAATTAAAATAATTGAGAATCTCTGTGCTATTTGTACAAGGATGCGTTGGTGTTAATTATTTATATTACAATACACATACACAGCAACATCAGACTTGTTCAAGATATTAGGACCAGTGAACGTTTTTAATAGCTTGATCTAGACTGACATTCAAATAATAACTTACAAAAATATTTCTTCATCAACTTCATAGAAATTGCAAACATTTAACTACTTATTTGCAAAGTCATATATATTTGTACAGTGAAATGAAATGGCAAGAAATTAAAAGTGAGAAACGAGAATAAGAGAACGGCCTTTCTATTTATTCTCCAACAATACCCCTCAGTTCAAAGCTTCGCGCTAACAGAATACGGTTAAACTAAAGCCTGTTCAAGACAAGCAAATAATGTACTCTTGAATTGAGTTCACCTTTTAAGTATGAACACGGCGAAGTGAGATGGTGTTAATTATGTTGTAAGTGTACAATATGCTTGAGTAGGCGTGTCAAAGGGAGAAGTGTTCTTATATTCTTGTTGTTGATACTTGTTAATTACAACTAATAGTGATTAATTCAATTTAAATAATATTGATAAAAAAATGAAAGCAGTATATTGATATTTTTCTTAAAATCCTAATATGTAATGGTTTTTTTTTGTATATAGTGAAGAGGCCATTTTACCGCAATCTGACAACGTTTGTACACGCAATGGCTGGGAGTACGATTTCTACTAACGAAGAATTGTATTATATTTTCATTTCCACGCTCTGGCTCTAAGTCTCTTTACATATTAGGTTCTCACTACCTAGCTATAGCTATAAATTATATGTGGGAAAGAAAAAAAATAAAATAAAAATTGAGTTGGGTGAAAACAAGCGTGACGCTAAATAAAATGAAACTATACATAAATATAAAAATAAAACTAATTTTACATACGTACATTCTGTATCATATAAAGCCGTAAGTTAAGTTTAATATTATTACTGTCAACTAGAAATATATTGAGAAAAATATATTCCTTTACAGCAAATATCAGTGAGTCCAACCACTTTATGATGTTAGCTAGTGGTATACTATACCTATAAAAATAAGTGTCACTTTAACAAGATTTATATTATAATATTTTAAAATATATACACTACATGTATTTAAAATATATATACATTCTACTTAATAATTTAAAATATATGTATATTGTTGTCATTTATAATAACGTAAAACCTTTTTTTTAAATTTTATTAACAGAAAATCAATGTCAAGCAAGTAGCAGCCCGCAAGAGCAGGGGAGAGACTAGTGTAAAAACAGTCTGTTCTCAACTTCCGCCTATTATGGAGCTATGTTGTGTTGATTGGTGAAAATCCATGAGGCGCTCTGCCTTATACGACAGAAAAATATTCTAGCACACTCGGAAACTAAGAACGGAAGATGCCAGAAACGAACTGAAAAATATTAATAACAATAAACCGAATTTTCCTCAATATTTAGCCTTTAAACACTATAAAATTATTTTATGTATACCTATGTGACGTGCTTGGAACATTTCCAATTAAGTAAACTTGTATATATATACAGAATAAGTAAAGTTGACTGAGTTTAGCGAGTTTAAAGCGGTTGTTTAAATGAGGTCGTGATTCGAGTTAATTGAATCTCAATGACTTAATTATAATGGTATCGATTTAATTATTTGTGTATACCATGTGATGAATATACCTTGATGGAAACAGTATCACATCAATGAAAAGCTGCTTTTCTCTCTTTTGGATCTTCGCTTCGACAGTCTTTTAGTTCTTCGATAGTGTAGTAGTTATTGAACTCTGTGGGGAATTTTTGCGTTTGATAATGTTGGTTCACAAATTATGGAAAGATTACACCTTCGGGTTAAGGATGCATAAAATTATGAACTTACGGTTTTAAAAATCTTACGGTGACATATATAATATGCATAGTATTATTAGTTTTAGAGTATCTCTGATAATATGTAAATACATATAACGCGATTATATTATATCCATAGGTCATTATAGCTTCGTATGGCAGTGTCAGAGCGACTGATTGTAAAAGTGACGGTTGTAGATTTGATCTCCCCCCTGGTTATTGAATTAATATTCCGGCATTTTACAAAAAACGGAGCTTTAACTTCCACCTTATGTCTTAACATTAAGTTCGCCCAGCTCACTTTGCTATGCAAAATTAGCATGAAAATAAAAAAAACAAATATTATACATGACACTTATTTTAATTAAGAATAACATTTTCATTTATATACTACATTATTTGTTTTAATTATTAAGATAAGTCAACAGAATAAGCCAGGTCAACACGTCCTAAGCTAGTGGAAAATGAACTGAAAATCAAAGTAAATGGATCAGAGTTTGCACGAGAGGGCAAAAATCAAGTTAAGACTAATTTCATTATATCTTTACACAGCACCGGGGAATTAAGTAACGTTAAGCAAGCTTATTGGCGGATGCTCTGTTTAAAAATATTGCAATTATAAAGAGGACTCATTGTTATTTAAATGGTGTTATTTCTGGTTTTTTTTAAATATTTTACAAGTTTGGTAAAAAATATAAGTGAACGACAGAAGACGCGATATGTTGTTTGAATCTACTTAGGGAAATGAATACTTGATATTTTAATTTCCTCGCCCTTTTTAAGTTGCGGAACTCAACGCTGCGCTTTGAGCAATGCCTCCAGAGCTTAGCAGAAAATGGTGAACGGATGTGTCTTAATACTGAGTTTCCAGGTTCCCTCTATCTACTCTATTATGTGCAGGTTACAACGTGAAGCTGAAAATAGACGAATTATTACAAATTTTAATTAATAGTTTAAAAATTTTATAATTAAATTAATTGGAAATATATTTTTTATTCAAAGCTTCACGCCTTATCCCGTATACAGTACGGTTAGCAGAGAAAACTTAGTTCTATAGTCCACTTTTTGCCAGAATTTGAGAAGCACTCTCAATTAATGAATGATCTCAATCTCTTAAGTGAGGAAGGAACGCACAACCATCCAGTTTACAAACAGACTCTGTTCCACTGAGCCATGATTGCAATAAGTATGTAATAACAATTAATTTTTACTTTTTTATATTAACAGAAAAAGCTCATCGTGTGGGCAACCTTCTGCTAAGGCACTACATTAATATCTCTTATAGATGAGGCGCGTTGATAGAGTTTCAGTTTAAGTATTCACACAATCGAAATAAATGTGAGCCTGTAAGCCGACTTTACAGTAAAGCAGTTATTTTTAGATTCCATTTAATTTACAAAATTAGTAACTTTTACATTTTAATATATTTTATTATTAATAAACTAACGACCCTCGCAAGCGTAGATATTTCTAGCTAAAATATAGTTTTAAAATATATGAATATAATAGTGTGAAAAGAAATTAAACTCGTTTCCTTTTGTATATAATGACGGTTCCTTTAAGCAGATTTGTATGCGGTACATGCAATGCAAAACGTTGCCGTAAACGTGGGAGCTTGCAGATGCAAAGCTCCGTATAATATCTTTAGCCATTTCTTTGGTTCTCACAATTTTACATTAAATAGTAAAAATGTTTAGTATATTTTATCAGATTTATATGAAATGGCTCGAAATACGATAACCAATCGATAGACTTATACAACTTAGTAAAATAAAATTAAAAACCAGTCCAGTGCGAGTCGGACTCGTCCACCGAGGGTTTTGTACCAATTTCAATGACTAGTGCGATTTATAAAAAATGACAAGGTTAGTTTTGTGTATGCGCCCATTTTTTCAAAATAAAAAAAAAACGTTATACAACTTTATTACATGTAACAAAAGAGTTGGCTGATGGGGACTAGTATTAAGACCCCATGTTTCTCCATTCCGTGCAATTCTAAGGGTATTCCGTGTGGAGTGGTGGAAATTAACGCCATGCTTTGCCTTGACACCAGAGCGAACAAAGGATAATATTAAATATTTAATTTCTTAGAGTGCGAATCGAATACAACCTGTCGTGTTCACAGTCACACGCTTGTGCACCTGTACCAAAACTGGCCCCTTATATCAAAATTAAATCAAATCAGCTTCACGCTGTATCCCGTATACAGCAGGGTATAAGGGAACCTAGTGTAACAATTTGTTCCCCACTTTCTTCAAAATTCTAGAGGCATTGCGTGTTGAGTGGCAGAACTCAACGACGCGCTTTGCCTCGACATCACAGCGAAGAAATGGAAATATAAATTTTAAATAAATATTTCATCTCCTCGAGTGGGAATCGAACCCGCAACTAGCCTATTTTACAGTCACCCTTTGCCACGGCCTGCCCCTTATATTTTTTAAATATATTGCAATATAAATAGAATAAGAAGATCTCATAGCCATTAGATAAACCACTAGATTTAAAATATCATTTGGCTCAACGTTAATAATATGCAGCCGTCAAGTGCGAGTAACGGCCGCGTATAAATCAAGAGGAAACAACAATAATGTTGATGTAATATAGCTCCAGAGTACAGTTCATCGTGAGACCAATTTGTAAGAGACACCTGCGTTCAGAATTGATCTTGAGAACTTGTTTGCGACAGAGAAGACGAATGGTACTACAGACTTATCACAAATATGAGTATAATATTCTTTTTCCTTTGATAGATGGACTAACTAATACTAATTATTAACGAAGATTATCTGTAATAATTATATATATATATATATATATATATATATATATATATATATTTATGGAAAAAGCATGGCAAACGAGCGTACGGGTCACCTGATAGTAAGTGATCACCGCCGCCCACGACACCGCGTAACACCAGAGGAGCTACTATTATTTTGGTACTGTAGCGAAATATTTAGTCATAAAATATGGCAACGAGCGTACTTCTACGATTACGGTTACAGTTGTAGGTCAAGCTCTTATTCAAATATATGTTTTTGTGGTAAAACGAATAATATTTGAGAATTAACTAAAACTTGAAGTTGGCTTATCAAGGGAAATACCAAAAGTAAAAAAAAACAAGCCATATGGTGCGCAGGGACACAAGCGTGCGACTGTAAGCTCGACCAGGTTCGATTCCTACTCGGGGATATGAATATAATTTTTTTTCATTTCCTCGCTCTGGTAACGAAGCATTGCTCCAGCAACGGAAGTATCTTAATGAATGGGTTATGTTAACACAAGTTTCCTAATTCGGTAGAAAAAAGATGAAAAGAAACCTATCAGTCATAAAAAGTTATTGATAATAAATTAGCATTTGCTTAACCGAAATTTACTAGTAAGAACCAAAAGATAATATTTAGATGTATATATGTTATTAATTATATGTAGAAAGTTACAAAGTGTGTGGTGAAATAAAGGATGGCTGACACTCACGGCTCTAATATATCATGTTCAAATTTAGACATTATGCTTTAGCGTTATTTCTTTATGATAAATGATCAAAGTTACACTCCTCTATTTGGAGAACATAATGTAGAGTCTGT